>VUQS01074567.1:8332-26179 GCA_015108495.1 Heterochromis multidens | reverse complement strand
AGGAAGGAAAAAAAGAGAAAAAAAAAAAAAAAAAAAAAATCCTCTGTCTTTAAGACATGTCTGCTTTTTTTTTTTTTTTACAATTTCATATGTGTCTTGACCTCCTGAATCGCCCGGATGACCTCAAAGCTGTGCATTCTTATGAGGCAATGGACTGTCAGTGCAATCAGTGTGTAAGTCCTATTGTCTACACACAGCTCCTTATCAGGCACTACTACGGATGAAAAATCTGCCAGGAAGCATAGAGGTGGTACATAGGTCAAAGTCTGAGAGGTAATCAGAAACTTAAACAGTGAGTAGCAAAGAAATGAGAACGATTATAGAAATTTCCAACTTTCCCCCCCTTCTTGTTCTATTTTTTTCCAGAATTCACACACATGCTGTCTAAAATTTACCAAATGTTTGCTGAGATGTTCCTTTAAAGGTTTTTTTCCCCACAAATCTGCAAGCATTAGAGTGTTTCAT
This sequence comes from Heterochromis multidens, assembly GCA_015108495.1. Classification (NCBI taxonomy): domain Eukaryota; kingdom Metazoa; phylum Chordata; class Actinopteri; order Cichliformes; family Cichlidae; genus Heterochromis; species Heterochromis multidens. The sequence continues at coordinate 25,714 of VUQS01074567.1, read as the reverse complement.
TAAAACCAAGAACTTACATTAATGGATAGGTGTTTTATTAAATTGTATATATAATTGTTCTTTTCTTCCTGTCTTTGTCACTCTTGTCTGCTATTTCCCCATTGGCCAGCTTGGCAGAAGGGCAGGGTGATTAGACAATCATTAGATCCAATAAAACATTGCTGGTTAGCAGCTGGTTAACGTTTGACGAGAACACGATGGAGCTGCTCAGATCAGTCTGACAAGTGTCTCACTTGATCTCTCCTCTAAGGTAAGCCACTTCGCTCTCTTGTCTCCCAAGTTTTGGGTTTGTGGAGAATTAGGAGAATATTTTTCGGGCGTGTCAGCTGAAACAAACAGGACTGCTTGTGTTGGTTTTTATAGATTGTGCGATGAAGGTTTTAGATTACTGCTGAAGTGCCGTGATCTTGACTTGACTTTGGCAGGGCCTTAGATAAGGTGTTGCCATATTTTACTACCTTACTACTCTCCTTCTTCCTGGTTTGTTCTCAGCATTTGAGAATAAGAGGAAGGTAAGTGAATGGGACGCTAAATTTGGTATTATAGCAGCTGAATTTGGCCAGACAGAGGTCATCCAGTCACTGACCTGAAAGGATAAAGACAGAGGGGCCTGTAGTACATTTGTCTATTTATCCCAGCTTCAATTTAATCCAATGTCAAACGAATAATAGTTTCTTCTCTGGATACCAGTTAAGTCGCTGTAGGTGGACGTTTAGAAACAGGGTAACACTACTGAAGGACTCGTCAGTTAAATGTCTGCTGGGCAGCAGATGTTAGTTAAGTACATGGAGACAGATATACTGATAAAGTGCAAAAAATATTCAGTAAAACCTCTGATAAATAAGGTGTTCAGTCAGTGGGGTGACTTCAAAAGTGTCCTGTGTTATAAAAAAGGTCATTTGCCACGACTCAATGTCACCTTCACTCAACCAGTTGACTTCACCTTCTGTTTCGATTGCACTTTACATCTCCACAATACGTAAATATGTTATTTATCAACATATTCCTGATATATGGGTTAAGCACAGATCTAAATAAAGTAAATATGTGATTTTTTTTTGTTTAATTTTCAGAAGTGACTGTCACATTATTTCTTTAGTAAATCTTTTAGGGTACTGGGCTTATAACTTGGATCCAATGAGCTCTAGATGCTATCGCAAAGCATCATTGAAATGTTTGACACTGACAGTGATCATTCAGTGCATTTAATCCAGTGCATTTTGGGGAAAAACAGATGCCTTAAATGCAAAATGCAGCAAAATCGAGGTTATGATGTCATTCAAGCTTCTGAGACATCCCTAAAGTCACTGCACTGAAGTTTGGGTGTCGTATATACACCCACTTTACAGAAGGAGAAACAGACTCAGAACTGAACTCCTGGCACTGCCTTAAAAGGCACTGGCTTTCATTTTCTTCTATGTACTCAGGTGGGTGGTTCACCTGGTTGTGAAGGTGGAGTCCCATGTGTAAGCACTTCAGCACAAAGTATGCACAAAGAGAGATACAGTGCACATGTGCGGATTCAAGGACAGAGGACACAGTTTCTTTGTAAGGCTGCGGCATCAATGACACATTGTACTGAATGGAGAAAACGGTTGAGCGGGTTTAAAGGGTTCTCGGTGGACTTGGTAAAAATCCACTACATCAGTTCTTTAGTGTTTCTACAAGCATGCAATTTAACAGCAGAGCATGGTGAATATTTTGCAAGACAATTGTGTAACCTTTGCAACCTCCTTAAAACAGTTTTTTTTCTAACCCTCCTCCTCCTCTTCCTCTTCCTTCACAGGCTGTGATAATGACACCCATGGTGCATCTGTTGTTGCTCCCATTGCTGTTCAGCATTGTGAGTACATAACGCCGGCCACCTGCTGCTGCTGTTCTTCAATACATATTCAAATACATGAACCTGTTAAAAGATCTGTGAAATAGTCAGTGTTGATTAATGCTACATGGGAAGTGCAGAAAGAAAATGCTCATAGCTATCAGCAAGGTTAACAAAGAGTCTGTGAAATAGCCTTTGGTAACTCATTTTAAAACACTTAAGAAAGTGTTACTAAACTGAATGTGGGGCCTTTGTCTGTAGACTTTGCTCTCCCGTCCTGTAGTCAAATATAAAAATTCCTCAACTGTCAAGTGATTTTGGTTCAATAAATAACTGGGCTGTAAATATTGCCCTCAATGCTTGACTGATTTCAGCGGAGCTAAAGCTAAAATGGCAAATTTAGTTATGAGTGCGAGAGGTTTTAATTTTCCTGTAGGCTGTGCTGTACTTGATGACCTTTAACCTCTGTTTCTGTGCTATGATAGGCTGGTGGGAAAGATCTGGAGGAGATGAAGGGTCCCTTTGAGAACACAGTGCTGGATGTGCCAGAGGCGACCCCAGTGCCCTATCCCCTGTATCAGGTAATACACACATGGTAGCAGCGCTGCACTGGTGCAGTATTGTCCAGTTTTGAGGTGGATAAACTGCAGATGTGCTGTGCACTCCATTTATCAAACAGCTTAGATAAGTGTCACTAAACCAGAACATACACCTGAGAAGTTATCTTATCTTTATCAAGATAGGAAAATAATACATAGTATAAAAGAAATGAATATAAACTAGTGTAACAGATGTTTGTTGCTTTGTTATTGCTCCTCTATCAGCCATCTCACAAACCTTCACAATTACATTAGTGTGTAAAAGTTTGGTGCCATCCAGAAAATCATACTTTTATTAAACCCTCTTCCTCTTTCAAACTTCTCTTTTCGCCTCCCACAAGTTCGACTGGTTTGATTGGCATTTCTTACGTACCGTACAGTCAAGCTGTTCCCATGGTAGCTCAGCAGGTTTGAGGTTCAGTGACCATGCTGGCCACTCCAGTATCAGCTGGCTGCTTCCTCTCTAATAGTCCTCACACTATTTGAAGCTGTATTTGGGGTCATTGTCTGGTTGTTGGCGAAAATTGGCTCCAACAAGTAGCCAGTCTCAGACGTAGCTCACCCTAAAAGGTCAGCATCCTGCCATCGTCTTTTCTCTTTTTGTTGACGCTGAGACCAGAGTTTTGCAGGCGCCATTCAATGGAGCTGCCACTTGACGACCTGTGAGTTATCTAGAGAGTCAAATATTTCCTATTGCTGATTTAGTGCCAGTTTGCATAAGACAGTGCTGCTGTATGAAATTTTACGTCTCTTTTTTGACAAATTTCCATTTGGAATACATTTTTACTGCTTAGAAAAAGAATACTATGACTAGTTTAAGGGGAAATTTCTTCTTTTTTTGGATGCTTTGAGTCTGTGATCACATAGAGATTAGAATCCCCATATATCATTCCATATATGTTGTCAATACAAACAATTGCAGTAAGAAACTTAGTTTTAAATAGCTCTAAATAGCATTATTATCACTTTGGCCTTCAGATCAATCTATTGACCTTGGAGGAGAGGTCAGAGGTCAAATGTGACATGATATTTTAAATCTTTATATGGTTGATAATTCACACCACAGGTGTAAGAATCATAGTTTCTAAGTTATAAGGCTTTTTGTCAATTTTTGACCAATAAATCATTAAGTTGACCTTGAAGACCTTGGTGGATGTAAGGCAAATTTTAATGGTCTGCTAACATGACCTCACTCCACACCCCTACAGAGTTTGATTAGAATTCATTCAAAACTTTTCGAGCTATCGTGTTTACAGACAGAATGACACGCACGCAAACGCTACCAAAAACATGACCTCCTTGGTGGAGGTAATTATGTTTTAAGTTTACTAGCTAGAACTGTATTCAGCTGTATTAGTGTAACTGAAAAGGATTTAGATCAGTTAGACTATTTTAGCCTTTAGTGCATAGAGGGCATGGGGGGGATGACGCACAGGAAATGGTTTGGGCCAAAATGCCTCTGCAGCCTTTTGGCACATGAGTCATCTGCTCAGCCAGGTGAACTATAGTGGCACTGAAATGCAATAAATTTTCTTTGGGAAACACAGCATGCCGGTAATGACTGCTGAAAATGGGGCTCTGTACGTCTTTACAGATATTCCCTTAATAATCATGAATGATTTATGATTAATGATTCCATTAGTCACTGTTGTTTATCATTTTAATCATTTTTTGTACCTTTCTGTTCAGTTTAGAAACAGATATATATGTTTCTTTTAAAAAATAAAGACATTTCTAAGTGACCCGATACTGTTTTTAGCAGTAGCGTATCATCTGACCTGAAAACCACTGGACCAAATTACTTGTATATAAAGGTCTATAAAACCACCTGTAACTGGATGAGCGACAGCAGCTGGATGTTACTTAGCGCTGTTGCATTAACATTAACAATCTGATATTATAATATGTGATCATTTATCATTCACAGGTGCCAGGCACTTTTACTTTTGTATACTTTTACTTAAGTGGGATTTTACAGTGTATCCTTGTACTAGTATTTGAGTATTTTTACACTGGTTTAAAACCTGGAAGAATACCTCTTCCATGATTGCATGCCAACCAGAAATGCAAACTTGCAGTCATACTCAAATTAATTGTCAAGTATGCTATTTATTTTTAAGGATTTCATGTTTTTTTCCCCTTTTACTAAAGGCACATGATTGTTTCTCCTTTGTCTGAGATCAAATGAAAGTTTTTAAAAGCTATGAACTGACCTGTTATTGTGGTCAAAGAGTCCTGATTTTTCTCCTTTCCTCCCCTTCTTTCACTCCCTAGTTTCAGGTGACACATTCAGGTGTTAATAATTTCAGGCTGAGCGGAGAAGGTGGGCAAGACATTAGAATTTCAAAGGAAGGGTGGCTTTACTTGGAACAACCATTGGACTGGTCTCGAGAAGACCACTACATAATCAAGGTAACAAAATGCCTTTATTTAAAGAAAAACACAGAAAACTGTGCTCACATTGCATTAGCCACATGACACATACTCGTGTATACTTTTGTGCATAAAAACTCGTGTTTGTGTCTGCAACTGCATCCAGCTGGAGGCACTGGCAGATGAAGAAGTGGTGGATGGCCCGATTTATGTGACCATAAATGTTTTGGATGTCAACAACAAAGCACCGTTCTTCAACCAGAGTGTCTACACAGCTGTGATTCGAGAGAATAGCCCAGCAGGTTGTGCACACTTCTACCTGTTGTGACATTTTTCCTTTGCATATTTTTTATCCTCCCTCTCTTTTTTTAAGTACTTATAAAACAACAGGTGGCCTTACATACAGTTCATCACGGGTAGTAATAATAGCTGCTCCCTGTTGATTTCAACACTTTCATCTTTTTTAAGTTGTCTTTGTAGGAACCTTTTGTACTGAAGAGTACACGTGATTAAAGGAATACAGTTATTTTTGCCTGCAAATTACCTGTGCTATTTATTTTAATGGCATTGATTTTTTTCAAAGCAGATAAAGGAATTAGAGATGAATTTCTTTCTTTCAAGGCTTTAATTTCAATTTATTATGAAAATCAGCCTGCAGAGGTCTTCAGCGGGATACAGTCGGGGATTCATCACAGTGAACATTTGTTTTTTTTTTTAGTTAGTTTTATTTTATTTAGTCTCTAATCTGAGACTATAAACTATAAACTATAAGCTGTGCAGCCAAGCTTTGTTAAGATCAACAAATTTCAACAAATCAAAAATGAAAGAAGAATGAATTTTGGGAAAATTTGTTTGAAAAAATTAATAAATTATAGGAGACCTTGGATATTTTATATTGATGCAGCCATAAAAGGAAAAGTTATAGTCTGTGTCGCAGCAGATGGCTGCCCCTCCCTGAGCCTGGTTCTGCCGGAGGTTTCTTCCTGTTAAAAGGGAGTTTTTCCTTCCCACTGTCACCAGGTGCTTGCTCATAGGGGGTCATCTGATTGTTGGGGTTTCCCTGTATTATTGTAGGGCCTTTACCTTACAATATAAAGCACCTTGAGGGGACTGTTGTTGTGAGTTTGTTTGGCACTATATAGATAAAATTGAATTGAATTGAAATTTTTTTAAACATCTCATTCAGTTTGTTAGTAAGAAATAGAGTGCTGACATACAGCGAGCATATTTTACTGATGTAAGATTTTCCTTTTTACTCTAAAACTGCATAATTGGAGAGGAAATAAAAGGGAACTATCCTTCAGGCCCTATTTTGCCCTTTTAAGTGATCTTTTCTGCATCAAAATTTAACTTGTCTTTCCTTTGCACTTGTTTCACCTCTCCACCAAGACTCATGAGATTTTGGATGTTAGTTTTTGTGTAGTCTTGCTAACATACAAACAACAATGAACACATATCTCAGGCTCAGTTCAAAACAGAATATAAATGGATGAAAATGTTGGTGTTTGGCAGTGAACTTTCTTGTTTAGGATATTAACTCTTCCTAGGATGCATCAAGAAGGAAAAAAATATCTGAATTATCATAAAATATTGTTCCTGCAAAATTATTTTTCCTATTGTATATATACATATATGAAGGCTGCTTTTAATGTAGGAAACCTATCTACCCTTAAAACCAGCTGGTGTATTTTGGAATATGTTTGATGGTAAAATAAAGTGCGACTAACATGTTGCTCATAGGATAAAGCATGCAAAAGCACCACTGTAGCTTTGTAAGACAACTCTTTAAAGGATCCCTTGTATGCATGTGGGTTAAGCAGTATTTCTCTATGTACACTGTGTGAGTCACTAAACTCGTCTCTATGATGTGACTTTAACATCAGTTTTTTTGTGTGGTTCTAGGTGTCCCATTTATCCGAGTGTTTGCGTTGGATCAGGACGACCCAGAGACTCCAAACGCTCTTCTGAGATACAGCCTGATCAGCGAGATCCCCAGCACACGAGACACCCAACTGTTTCAGATCAGCCCTGACACTGGAGAGATCTCCACCACAGAGCAAGGTAGCACATGGACCTGAAGTCAGACACAGATGCACAGAACTCCGTGCAGCGTCCGTGGGAAAGTCTGTAATCTGTGGCCGCCGTCTCTGCCTATAATCTGGCAGTATAGCGCCACTGAAAATCCAGATTACACAGATCATCTTGTGTACTCAAGATTAACGCTGATTGAAGGCAGGTTGCCTAAATGTGTCGCGTGACGCTCATCACTGATTACTTTGAGTTTGTTTAAGCACTTGAATGGGTTTGTTTTTCCTCTTAGACCACCCAAAATGTGTCTGCAATGTGTGGCCATGCTCGCTGATCTTTGATGAGTGTGTGTTTTTTAACAGGGCAACAGCTGCTAAAGGCAAGAGAGGGCATCCAGTATGTCAGGGGAGAAGATCCGAGTATTGACAGTCTGAAGAGGAAGTTCGATGACTACTGTTCAGTGCAGGAGATCCCCTATGAACAGAACCCCTTCTTCACCTGTGTGCAGAGAGCAGGTTTGTTTCCAGAGGAGTCATCAGAAGAGCCAAACAATTACCAATGACTGGTTTAATTAATTAACAAATCTGATAATATGACTGATTCCATCTTAACAAATGTGAAACTCTTCTGGGTATCTGGCTCTGATTGCAAGAATCTTAAGCTCTCACTATTTTCAGATGCTTCATAATTGAGATGAACAGTTTAATGGAGCAAATACTGATCTGAATAATTAATAATGAAAATAAGCTTGAGTTGCATCTATTGTCCAGATCAAGACTCGAGACAACAAGGTCTGTGTTTTGATGGTGTTCTTCTTTAAAGTGAGAGCATATGACGACACAGATTGATGGATGGTGTTAATGTAGATAAAAGGACTGTAATGAAGAAACTACTGTCAGCGATTAGTGCTGGGTGCTGAGTTGATGAGTTCAGCCGGGGAGAGCGGTTTAGCCGCGTCCATGTGACTCAGCTTTCCAAATTTAGAGATTTACTGAAATGTTTTAGTCATGTTTACCCCACAGAAAAACTTCTTGATTCCTGTTAAATGGATCTAATTGAAATCTTTATTCTCCCCTTGTGGTGTCAGCGATGAGGAGGGGGAACATGGACCCCCTGGAAGACCCAGACTACACCCTGTTTGTGCGTGTGCAGGACCTGGAAGGAGCTTCGGAGAATGCGCTGAGTGGAAACACCAGAGTCCAGATTGTTGTGCTGCAAAACCTGTGGAAGAATCCTGGACCCATACGTATTAAAGAGAATTTAGAGGAAACATACCCTCTAGTCATTGCAAAGGTGTGCTGGGATGTATATATGCATACTTTTCACTACACTTCCTCTATATCCAGCAACTGACCATCCTACTCTGGGCTCCTCTTATCTCTCTCTACATCCAGGTCCAATCTAATGAGCCTGATGCCATCTACTTATTGGTGCAGAAGGAGCGATGGCTGAAATTCCCCTTTAATATCACAGCAAATGGAGAAATAATGGTGACAGAGCAGCTGGACAGAGAACAAAACAACATGGTAGATGACATTTGTTCAATAAGTTATGTAAACATAAAAAGTAACTTCTAGGAGTTTACCTTGAACTTCTGTTGGTTCTGTTTTCAGTACATCCTGGTAGTGATTGCAAAGGATAAAAATGGCAAAGAGGTGGATCCACCCATGGAGATTCACGTTTTGGTGGAAGATGTGAATGACAATGCACCAGTGTGCAGTGAGGAGACAGTATTTGAGATACAGGAGAATGAGCCTGTAGGTAAGATAACTTTTTCAAGGTATGCAGCATGCTACATGTGGTGATTTCTTCAGCCACAGGAGCCCCTTTAAATTCAAGAATATTTTTGATTTGTAAAAAAAAAGTGAGGGATTCTCACTGGTTATTCCAGGCAGCCTGGTAGGAGAGCTGTCTGCCCGTGACATCGATCAAGAAGAGACACTGAATTCTCGACTGACTTACACCATCCTGTCCCAAAGTCCAACCACCGCGTCCGATACATTCTCCATCGATGATGCTTCTGGAAGAATTCAGGCCTTGCGCTTGCTGCGGCGACGAGAACAGGCGGTCTACAACCTTAATGTCAGAGTCAGTGATGCAGGTAACATACTGTACGAGGGCACACCTGTAGGCTGAATTTAGTTAACAGTTTTAACTTCAGGGTGAAGTACTTACGGCTTTTCGCTCACAGATTTCAGCATAAATTGTAAGGTCGTCATCAAGGTCATTGATGTCAACAACGAGCTCCCTGTGTTTGAGGAGAATGATGTAAGTATATGAACCATTCGACGCCTGCCTCTTGTTCCTCACGCTGTTTGGCTGATATTCTTATTGTGTGTGTTTCTGTGTACGTATGCAGTACGGCAACAAGACTCTGGCAGAGGACACTCCTCTGGGACACACGATTCTGACCATCAAAGCAACAGATAATGATGACCCAGACACCGGCAGCTCATTGATCGAGTTTACCATCTCTGAAGGCAACACTGACAACGTATTTGCTGTGGAAACTGACAGAAAAGGTGTTGGTCATGTGGTTCTAGCTAAGGTGGCGTATCTTCGTTCTCTCTCCCACACAAACGTGCATGTCTGATTTCTTGCAGACTTTGATCTTTAAGTCTACCTGCTCCAACATTTCAGGTCCCTTTTTAAAAAGTTCAGATTAAACCTCTGAGGGTGGATTTTTTTTGTTGTTTGTGTGTGTTTGTATTTATATTATATGTTTGCTTATAATGTTGGAACTAACAGCCATAAATTTATATTAAACATAATTTTTTCTTAAAGTTTACATTAATAAATCTAATGTGTAGTTTTGAAAATGTAGTGTAATCCAAAGAAATGTCCTGAAGTCGCAGCTAAAAACCTTAAGATACAGCAGAGAAATGTTGTTAAACCTCACTTTGAAGAAGCTGGAATTTTTTTCCTTAATTAATGACCTAAATCGATTTTTAAAATAGTTGGCAATTAATCGATGAATTATCTAGACTGCACCCTAAGCTACAGGTCATCATGTACTGTATGTAACAGCAACATTAGTGTTTAGTCATTTATCATTTTATGACCATTGTAAATCGTCGTTCGCTCCTAAACCTGCATGTCCATATAAATCTACCTGGTCAGAATTCCTTATTTGGGTTTTAAAGTAAGGAAGAGATTCCCACATGTATACTATAAAGATCTAGTGGATTGGATCACTTCTGTTTAGTGCTTTTCGAGACTGCTGTAAACTTTCAGCATCATCTCTGCCTCTCTTGTCTTTGCCGCTTCTTCTGAAACCAGTTTTTTTCTCCTTCCTAACAGCCTCTGGACTTTGAGACCTCTTCCACCTACAGGATCCAGATTGATGCTCGTAACCCAGAGCCACTGATGGAAGGTCTCAAGTACGGCAGCGAGTCCACCACCTTTTTCTCTGTGTTTGTCACCGATGTAGATGAGGGCCCTGAGTTCAGCCTGGACATCCTGGATGTGACCGTACATGAAAACTTCACCAAAGGATCAGTGCTGCTCACTGTGCAGGCAAAGGACCCAGAGGGCAAAGAGATCAGGTAAACACACACTGGCAACTGCTCAGTGTCCGGGTCCTAAGTACTTAAAGAGTTACATAATACAGCACATATACACAGTGAAGAACAGGAAGATACAGCTAAGGCCAAAGAGCTACTCTACCATATTCCAGGGGTTAATATGTGCAATTTTTTAATTTAATTTTTTTGGTCTTTTCCTTGCAATGTTTTTGGCCTTTAAGGTGGAGTAAATCTATCCCAAATGTATTCTAGTTTTGGGAAACTTTTTGCAGAATTAAAGCAGCTGAGAGAATATCTAACATTACTTTAATAATAATAATAATAATTTTATCCACAAAGCGTGGTCCCAAAACAAAGTTTCACTTCTTCCACACTGTTTTTTCTTGACTGATCACAATCTTCCTCTTAGCCTGATAGATGAAGTGGCTGGATGCTGTGTGCAGGCTCTTATGAGATGTGCTGTATGATAGTAGGCTGAACTTAAACACACCACATGCACAGCATTGATAGCTTTGACGTTGTTCCCCTGGTTGAGCACCCTGTACTGACTGCTAGTTTGAATTTTCCTGCTCTGGGACTACCACGTGTACACAAAACAGACCATTGATTCGTTTTGACTACCGATGTTTCCCCTGGCCACCAGCTCAGTGTGCGCTTTATCATCGACTGTGCCAGACTGACGATTGATGATTGTACCATTGTGTTTGTGTGCAGTTTTAAGCTGGACGGCGACACTCAAGGCTGGCTGGAGATCGATGCTGCTACAGGAGAGATCAAGACCAAAGAAAAACTGGACAGAGAGACGCTAGAGACATTCAAAGTCACTGTCACTGCCTTCGAGAAGGGTGAGATAAAACGCTCTTTAGTTTTTTCTTTATAGGCCACACAGTGTCAGATATATTTGCTAAAATACTTTGTTCCTTTAAAGAACAAACTAGTGTTGAGTGAGACCACTTTTTCATGTTCTCTGATATTTCCTCTGAAGAAAACCCGGAAAAGTCAACTGAGCGTGACCTGCATATAAGGCTGTTGGATGTGAACGACAACATTCCCGACCTGATCGAGACCCAGGCCTTCATTTGCATGAAGAATGTCAAACCTGTTCTCATAAAGGCCCAGGACGCGGACAGTGACCCTTTCTCCCAGCCATTCACGTTCACCTTTGCCACCAAAAATGGGAAATCACCCAACTGGGAGCTGCACCCAGTTGATGGTATGCTAACATCTGTAAAGTAACAGCAAAACATCAAACTAAGATGTAAAGACGTGCGTTTCTGCGTTCAGCTCGGTACATTTTTCTGGGTTTTTTTTTGTGTGTCACACAGATACAACAGCTGAACTGAAACTGAAGAAACCACCAACTGAAGATAAAACCTTCTCACTTCCCATTATCATTAAAGACCAGGCAGGTGTAGGAGTCACACGGAAGTTTGAGGGTGAGTCAAATGTTTTAAGCCTTACATCTGGCAATATTCTACAGTCATGGTAAAAAGAACATACACCTTCTGTCAACTCTAAGGTTTTACACATCAGGACATAATAAAAAATATCTAGTTCTTACCAGGTCTTAAAATGAGCTAAATACAACCTCAGATGAACAACAACACATGACATATTACACTGTGTCACTTTTTATTTAACAGAATCTAAGCCAAAATGCAGAAGCAGTGTGAGTCTGCAAACCTAAGCTATGCTGTCATATTCTTTTTAGAGAGAAGAGGCTTTCTCCTGGCAACCCTTCCATACTTGTTCAGTCTTTTTCTAATTGTACTGACACGATTCAGATGAATAACAGTGTGTCTCCTAACTGCTGCATATCAAAAGGAGATGATATTTCAGTGTAATCAGCCCCCCCATCATACCTTACTCTACATTCTGTCTCCCTCCCAGTGAAAGTATGTAACTGCACAGAGCTGGGCTACTGCTACATCGCACCAGAAGGAGCACCAATCGGATATGGAATGGGACCCACCATTGGGATCCTGGTTGGCATTCTGGCATTCTGTGGTAATTATGACAAACCCCAAAATAAAACTATTATCTGATGAAACCAAGTCTCACACAAACTATTAGACTGTCCAACAATGTCAGTGTGAAGTTTTGCGTTGCAGTAACTGACTTCTGTTTTATGTCTCCTCCTGTTGCAGTTATTATCTTCATTGTAGTGATCAATCGCATCAAAAAAAAGAGCCAAAGACAAGCCCAGGGCGGAGAGGAGGAGAGGAACATCATGATGTAGACACAACACAGATGGTTTCAGAATCGTTTTTATTTATATGTGACAATATCACAAATCACAAATTAGCCTTCAAGGGATCAAGAGTGTGTACAACGTTTAAGATAAGAGGAAAACTCTCCAACCAAAGCCTTAAACAGGTCTTCCTGTGTCTGTGAGCACAATGCTACACCCTTATCCTAATTATAACATAAACCCTTAAACCAGACTAGACTACACGGACAACTCTGGATTATTTAGATTTTAATTTTCACCAGTCTAATAAATAAGATAACACAAGTAAATAGACCAATAAAAATCCCTGAGTCCTCACACATTTACTTAAGCTTATTTTATTATATTTACAAGAGAGATGAATATTATTAACAAATGCTGTGCATACTTAATTAATCTGTTAGGCGGTCCCATGCTAATCACTCATTTATTTAACAAGTTGAATAAATATATTATGATTTCACTGCCAGACTCTGGCTGTTTCATTAGCAGTTTCATCATCTCCCACCATTTAATGATATTTTTTTGGGCCCAGAGCTTGGTGTGTTACTCTCTCTGCTTTGACTGTAACAGCTAACTGTTGAACGTTGTGTAACATCGAACTCAAACAGATCACTTCTGTGTCATGAACAACTTTGTCTTTTTGTAAAGTACGTTTACTGCTCTGTTTCTCAATAAACGACAAAAACTGGGGACCACTTTGGTTTTCACAGCATCGTGTTTTTCTGCGTGTGCACATCAGGGCAGACATGTGGTGCAGCAGGTGATGGGTGACGTAAGGTACAGTATGTGTGCTATACAGTATCTCTTTCTTCAAGAAGCCTGTGGTTGGGATTACTCTGCTTTTACTGTTGCATCCCCCTCCTCCTTCCTGCTCGTCTGTCGCTGAGCAGTCAAGGTCACGATGCTGCTGCAGAGAGCGATGCTCTGACTCATCTCTTTGTCAGTGGGAGACAGGACACAGATTGTTGACGGTGCTGAAAGGAGCATGGCATGATTTTTTTAGCTTTTATGCAGCACAATAAGGTCCAAACAAACAACTACATACTTACATGTGAGAGTTGAAGGTGGGAACCACATGTGCTGCCTTGAATATGCAATCCTTCCAATCCATGTGCCATGTTTGTGTGTTACTGTGTGTGTGTGTGTGTGTGTGTGTGTGTGTGTGTGTGTTTGGGATGAGTCATCAAACAGCCTGTTGCAGCTCCCAAAATCCAAACAGAGGAGTGGGCTGAGCTTCATCCTCATGATGATGATAAACTTAACGTGGACCCTCTTCAGTGTTTATGTCTGGACTCTCTCCTCGCCTGTATCCCAGCAACACTTTCCATAACATGCACACACACTCATACATATGCGCACACACACTCACTCACACTCATACATAAGTGGTGGGAGAAGTTGAAATGTTGAGGGACAGAGGAGAAGAGGTGGAGGGAAGACAGGTGGAGTAAACGGTGTGAATGATGACCAACTCTGACCACCTCTGGATATCAAACCTCACCATCAGCGCACACCCACCCACATTTATGTCCCTACTCTACTAGAGGGGCCTTTTTCCCTAATATAGAAGAACTACACTGATGTTTCACCATTAAAATCAGCTTATTTCACACCATCTTTTATCGCACATTTACTGCATAGGCCTAAATTAAACAAAGTCAGCTTTAGTATGATGCCAACAGTATATCAACTATATTTGTAGGGAAACACTCAAAGTACCACAAAGAATGAATGTCTTCTGGCAAAGGGAATAAAAATGTATGTATGGGGATTTTTTTATGTAAATATCTTTCATAGAAGATGGATGTTCAAATTATAAACGTCTATTAAAAATGTAGATTTTTATGCAAGGTTCGCCTTTATTTTTTTTACAAGCACCAAACAGGAGTTCACCTGCTTCATTCTGTGCGTTCCCTCTTTCCAAAGACACAACTAGACAGCATCTGGAACCTGACGAGTGACGTTATCTGAAATCAACAAAATTTAATTCATTTCTAATCTAACTCCATGACAGCAAAATGCATAAAAGATTATAACTGAAGCTGCTGCCCCTCTTAGCGCTGGATAGGACTGATTTAATTGCTTGCCTTTGTTGTAATACTGTACTCTGGTGAGTCAGTTTTATTATGAGGGGTGATTGGTATTATAATTTCTGTAAAACAAAGGCACTCAGTCATCGTTTACACACTAATCTGGAAACAATGTCCTCGCAGTAGCGGAAGCGACGTGTGTAACTGACTAAAATACGATGCGGAGGCATTTATTTCCACTAAAGTGAATAATGTCACCTAAACACACCTCTTCTTCCAGACACCTACAGTGTGTGAGTGTGATAATGAAGTAAAATGCTTACAGTAAAGCATTCTTCTCTCTGTGACACTTTGTGATATAGCAATTCAATTCAATTCAAGCACCAATTCACAACAAGTCACTCCAAGGCGCTTTATATTGTAAGGTAAAGACCCTATAATATTAGAAAGAAACTCCAACAATCAGACAATCCCCAATGAGCAAGCACTTGGCAACAGTGGGAAGGAAGAATTCCCTTTTAACAGGAAGAAACCTTCGGCAGAACCAGGCTCAGGGAGGGGCAGCCATCTGCCGTGAGCGGCTGGGGGTGAGGGGAGGGAGACAGGACAAAAGACACACTGTGGAAGAGAGCCGGAGATTAATAATAACAGCATTCCACACAGATGCTGTTTAATCGTTAAGAGTACATCATTGGGGTACTTATAGTGCAGTGTATGTAGCTGAATTAGTCACTGTAAATGCACTTATGCACAGGTTTAAGTATGGAACACAATTTGAAGTGTGTCTTAAGGCCTCAGTCATACACAGATTTCACAGCGACTGCCAGAAACCTCAAGCAACCACTCGCTAACTGGTCGCGGAATACACATTTTCCCCTTGTGGTAGAGAGATCTCTGGACCTGTGTGACTGGGGCCTTAGTCACACTTGAGAATAATGACCACATCAGCATCTTAACAAACCATGGTAACATTTGCTATTTAAAGGGCTGCAGCAGACCCACAAAATGCTTGTTTAACAAGAGCTAGGCATGCACGTGTTTGTAAGTCAGAGAAGAAGGGGAAGGAAAGCTAATGCTGGCCGTTGCTCAGTGTCAGTGGCTCTTTTGTTGTGTAGCAGATGCTGACCAGCTCAGTGTGGCTGTTTGCTCTGCCTATGATACAACGCTGCATTAGTGATTCATGCAAGACAGGCAAAGTAAGGTTTCAGTTGAGTGACTGCAAATCTAGGGGGGCACAACTGTAATGCCAGAAACTCCAAAATGCCAACGTTTGCCTCTCTTGGTTTCTGATTTTTTACTTTCTCAAAGAACACAGGACGAGTGGTTTACAGAGCAAATTTGTATGCTGTTTCAGACTCAATTTTAATTGAAGGTAAATGTCCTCACAGTGCAGAAATGTCCTCACTGCAGTTGTTTTAATAATGAACTCTCACAAATGCGAGTAAAATGGTCAATACAAAAGATTTTCTGAACGGGAAATCAAATGGTGATGTGACGCGAAAATTCACAGTCAGCAGTCCCCCCTCATTCTCTCTCACACACTGATACACACACATGCACACACGCAATTTATATAATCGCATGGATGGCTAAAGTGGTGTGATCGCACAGGTCCCCTTGGTCACGTGGAGTGGAGCAGTCTATTAACATTCTCCACATATCAGTGTGTACAGTGACTCTGGGGACTTTGTTCAAATGTAAAGAAAAACTGTTGTACAACAAAATAACTGTACCACACTTCATCTGGGAGATGAGCTCATTAATGGGCAAAACTGTCAAATAATGGGTTCTTAAAATACAGTTTGCTAAGAGAAAGTAAGGCAGTTGTTTCTGCAATAATGATACTGCAGTAATGAATGTCAGGAGTGCTTGTGTGGTTGTAGTAAAATAGAGAAGTTTTGCTGATATTCTGTGCTTAAACACAGCTAGAGAGAAATGAGTCATGCCAAAATTGCCAGTAAAATGTCACAGTTCATCACAAAGCATCACTCGTCCAAAATCAAACTCCTTTTGACAATAAAACACAATCAAATATAATTTTGTGCATGATCAGTGTATTTACATAACTATAATTTTGAAGTACTTTGTGCTACTATATAGAGTATATTTCTAATCTGCTACATTTCAAACCTGTACTTCTGATTCAGTACATTTATTTTCCAAGTTTATCATCAGTTTGCAGATTCAGAGTTATGACGCAAAATATAATTTTAAAAACAAACAAACACAGCAAACTACAGTGGGGTTAATAATTATTTAATCCCCTGCTGAATTCATAACTTTGCTCACTTCCAAAGAAATGAACAGTCTCTAATTTTTATTGTAGTTTCATTTTAATGGAGAGAGACAGGATATCAACCAAAAACCCAGAAAAAACAAAAAACATACATAAAAGTTATAAATTGATTTTCATGTCATTGAGTAAAATAAGTATTTGATCCCCTTCAACCCAGCCAGAATTCTGGCAGATTGGCTGTGTGCCCATGTGGCACACAGGTTACAATCAATCAATCAATCAATCAATCAATCACAGATACTCCTGATCTTAACTCGTTATGTGTATAAAGCACAGAATCAGTTTCTTCCATTAAAACCTCTCCACCACCATGGGCAAGACCAAAGAGCTGTCAAAGGACATCAGGGACAAGATTGTAGACCTGCAAAAGGCTGGAATGGGCTACAAGACCATCAGCAAGAAGCTTGGTGAGAAGGTGACAACTGCTGGTTCGATTATTTGAAAATATAAATATAAAATAACCATCAGTTGCCCTCG
>VUQS01074566.1:32164-44248 GCA_015108495.1 Heterochromis multidens | reverse complement strand
GACTGAGATTACCCAAATGCACCACTGAACAACACAGGAAATCCTTCCTGCCTGTGGCTCTCTCTGTACAACTCCTCCATCTAAAGCACAAGTATACACTGCAACAACTGTACACCATTATTCTAATAAAGGCAGCATGATAAGAGGGGCATCTCAATTCAATTTTATCTATAGTTAATTTTATGTAATATATTAGGATATTTATATATTGAGTTCTCTTGATGCATTCCCAATAATCCAGGTAAGAAAATCCCAGAAAGCTGAATCTGTTCATCTGGACGTGGCTCCAGATGAACAGATTCAGCTTTCTGGGGTATATATTGAGTTATTGTATTATTAGAGCTATTTGTAATATTTTGTAATTTGTAATATATTGTATTATTTAATATTGGTATTTTAACTTGTTAATTACTTTCTTACTGTCCTGGAGCAACTGTAACCAAATAATTTCCTCAGGGATTAATAAAGTATTCTGATTCTGATTCTGATTCTCACTGGCTAACAACTTGTGATTGACAGGTCATTGGCCAATGAGCAATAGGTTTCACAGTCAGATCTGCCCCTCTTTATCACATTCGTTTTTTTTTAAACCAAGATAGTGATGACTAAAACGCTAATCTCAAGGCTTCAAAATGAGACTTTAGAAACCAATGAATATTTATACTGTATGGTTTTATAGGATACATGTCAACTCAAAGTGGCCAGTGTTAATTTTAAGTCTTTAAGTCAGGAATGTGCTGTGAAGTTGTGCATTTTTAACATGGAAGTTTATTGGAGTTGACTTGCTTTTGCCAGCCTCAAGTGGCCACTTCAGGAACTGCATTTCTTGGCACCTCCACGATAGCTTCATTTTTAACAACACAGGTTGCTGCTTGGTTTTAAAATGTGGTACTGTTGGTTGTTTGGCAGCTAAAAATCTTTCCATGATCCTCTATCTAAATTATCAACAAGCATGGCAAAATCTTTCAAATGTTATAGACAAGTACTTCTAAAGGTAAACTACAGTAGTGACGCTGACTGGCTACACCTTTCAGTCAGTCAAGGTGCAGTTTACATACATGTCCACCCAGCCTTGTATAAGTAGTGAAAAATTTGTAGGTGATTAACATGTCGTCACCAAAATTTTGTGCCACTAATTGTCACAGTCTCCACTTCTGTTCAGTTATGGTGAAGAATGATGGGCAGAAAGGTGTTTTCTGCACGACACCTTTGACCTTTCAAATATAAAATCACATCATCATTTTATCCTACATTGTTGTAAAAATTTGTTATAATTAGAGTATGGATTTGTTAGTTAAAACATGTTTAGTGAGGTCAACTTGATATAATAAAATTCCCTCACAATAAAAACTACTCAAACTTGTATTTAAAGCACTAGATGGGCCACATTAGTTAACTGAACGATTAACTGAAGTGTCGCTGAAGTGTTGCCTAAATTTACTAACAGATTCCCTAATCACAACCTCAAATACACCAGTTTGTGAAAAAAAAAGAAAGCCTTCAGTTTTAATTTAAATGAGAGATCAATTACACAGTTTTATTTAGGAGGAGACACTTGAACCAGTCAATCTGGTAACAGTGCTCATGAGAGCTGTCTTATAGTAATGAAAGCAAATCTTTATTTCATATATTTACTTTATGGAATGGAAGGATAGAGAAGGAATAGTTTGTTTTGTAGCGTAGTTTCTTTTTTTGTTCTTTTTTAGCAGCATCAACTGCTTTGAGAAAGAGAGTAATGCAGTGGCTTGACTGTGCAGTGCACACTGTGACTGCTAAAAACAGCTTAAAGATAGAATGTCACAAAATGTATGTGAGGCTGCACAAAAGCTTTGGAGAAGCTGTGTATCTGTACCCTGACACATAAGCAACTATAAGGCACCTGATCTAAGAGAAAATTTGAAGTTATGTGAAAATTAATGTCATCTGTTCTTTGCAATAACATTTAAGAATATGTGGGGACTTCATTGATTCCAGCAGAGCGATCAAAGGATTGAAACCTTATTCAGTCTTTAGGCAAATAATATTTTGCTCTAATACATCCCTCTCTGAGCTTTTTAGCTACTGAATCCCTTTCCGAATGATGTGTTTCACATTTTGGACACGCTGCATTTCCAGGCGATCTCCCGAGGGCTCTAATTCTCCAAGAACTTGTCTTGATTTTAGCCGCATCACAGAATATGTCAATGCTGGAAAGAGAGGAGGTGGGGGAGGGATGAGGTTGTGGGTGGGGGTTGGGAGGGCACTAGCAGGCTTGGAGACAATCTGAATTTGTTAGAATTTCCAGGTCAGCAGTATTGACCTCAAGCTTCTCCATTTTTAGAGTCGCGCTTCTTCCTCCTCAGCAAGAAGACATGGACCTCTCTGATTTACCCCCCTCCCTCAGTTATTTTTCCCTCATTGTTTTAATTGACACACTAATGTAAAACAGAAACTCATACTGCACACTCCTATTCTTTCCTCATGTATTTTTATGCTCTGCTGGTTTGTCATTAGCGCAATCAAACAGGTGCAAAATAGTCCATCCCACCAGACAAATCTTATTTGTTTGCTGCATTAGGGCCAAATCACAAACCATAATTCAGTCAGGACAGCTATAGCCAGAAAAAGAATGATATTTCCATCTGCTCTAATTTATACTTAGCAGCATAGCTCTGTTCTGGGACCTCTTCGCCCTTCTTTGTCCATACGCGGAAATTCGGAGGTGGCGACAGCAACAACTAGAACCCAATACAGATCAGAACAGGCAACAATAAACAAATCAGATATGGCATGAAAGGGGGTGCTGGAGTTGAGGTGCAAAGGGACTCGTAGATATGCAGCAACTGTAGGCTTGCTGAAGGAGCTTAAATAGTGAGCCAATTTGATGCATGGGAGGGTATCAGCTGAACCATCAGCTGATATCGAGATCAGCTGAGCTTGACTTTGTGGCCTGCCTGAACTAACGCTATGCTTGAGTTGTGTAATTTGCCGCTGATCTCATACAGTTCAATGTTTTTGAGCAACTCTCTCATAATATAGCTGGAAATCAGAAATCCAAGGTGGCAGACTATGATGTGAAACACATGGAAATGACCTAGTAGGAAGCCTGACTTTACACAGCACATAATATGCATCCAAGCTCTTCCATCTAACTCAGATTTTTGCAGCAAAGTTAACAGTTATGAAGCAGAAAATGTGCTTGAAATTTTAGTCAGCCAGGATTCTGTCACAATTGTCACCCTCCTATTCATAGGCAGTGTGAAGGGTCTTACATTTGTTTCCCACTCTCTTGCCTTTCTTGTTAGTGCCTTTCACAGAGACTTGTTTACACCCCCAAAATGTAGATCCAACTGTCCAATATTATAAGAGTAACATGTATGAGTTCTGCTTTGGGGTTAGTTTTTCCTTTTAATGTGTCACATTAGGAGCATCATCTGTGCTGTCAGACCCACTGCTGCAAAGTGCAGCAAAAAAACAAAAAAACAAAAAATCCAAATTCCACCAGAAATAAATAATATTTTCTGCTAATATCCCCCCTTGAAAATACTTCAATAAAACATCAGGCAGACATCAGAACGTCTTTGATCTGAGGCATTTCATCTGTGTTTTGAATGCACTGCATGCTTCGATATTCGTCTGTGAGGAGAATTGTGAGAGTCTGTATTTGTGCTCACATGGATTTATGGGGTCATACTGGGTTGTATGTGTTTGCACCCATGTGGCTGACTGTGTACATGTGCATGTGTGTTGGGCAGAATAGGAAGAGTGAACCCACTGTGGTCAGTGGAAGTATTGACAGAAGACTGTGTGCAGCCAATGTAAAATTCATGTACTGTGCTGCTTTTACAAAAGAGTCCTGGAATGGTTTCTGGGGGAAGATTATGGTGGTGCAATAGAGGGACAGAAGCATGGAAAACAAGAAAGTAGAGGAAAGAAAGAATGGGGAGAGAAAGATACAGAGGAGAAAAGGTGAATCTGCATTAGAGAAGACAAAGTGAAAAGGGAAAGTGATTCCCAGGGACAGTCAGAGAGGTAAACGAAGCCAAAGTGAGGACCCCAAACCTAATTGCAGCAAAACCATCTCCCAGAGAGAGATGGCAACACCAAATGCAACCAGACTTGAGCTGCATTACAAGCTCATATGTTCAATTTTACCAATTTATCAGACCTAGCCAAAGTACATTAAACAGACTATTTCTTTTGGTCATAATGTATGCTCCTCTTGTGGGAAGACTGTAATCAGGTATCTAGGTGTTGAGAAAATTTGACAAGGAGAGAGGGAGGGTTGCCTTTGGGGCTTTGTCGAGCTAAGTGGTCACCTATGGCAACAAAGGGGTACAAAAGGAACTTTGCAATTCATTTTGGGTACTAAATCTACTTTTAAACATGGATTACTGCCTTATTGTTAAAAAAAAAAAATCCCCCCTTTTTCCTACCAGGTGAGTTTTAAGGTAGACTAGGTACAATCGTCTCCCTCTCTTATCATTATCTCAAACTCCTGGCTATGACCCAGTTGGCTCATTTGATTGTGCTGTATTTTCAATTTAATTCAATTCAATTCAATTCAATTTTATTTATATAGCACCAAAACACAACAACAGTCGCCTCAAGGCACTTTATACTGTAAGGTAAAAACCCAACAATAATACAGAGAAAACCCCAGCAAACAGACAACCCCCTATGAGCGAGCACATGGTGACAGTGGGAAGGAAAAACTCCCTTTTAACAGGAAGAAACCTCCGGTAGAACCAGGCTCAGGGAGGGGCAGTCACCTTGTGCGACCAATTTCATGAGCTTTTAGTTTTGCTGCTGTTATATACTATACATCAACTCAGCCACCCAAACAATAGTTCAGGGGGAGCTGGGAGCAGTGCATGTAGGTCTATGGAGATGGAGAAGTAGATACAATTAAAAATAGTGATAATTCATCACCATAATAATTTTTAAACCAATTATCAAGCTGTTAAAAAATACTAGAACAACTAGTTCTTTTCTGCAGCTGTTTTTATGTTATGTAAAAACTAAAATGTAAACACTGACAGGATTACTTCATCATGTCACAGTCTTACTTGAAACAAGAACTGCAGACAAGTAATTTTTGTCAGTCGTTCTTAGTGCTGCGGTCAGTGAATGTCTTTACTAACTTTATCTTTCTGGAATATAAAAACAAAACAAGTTCATATGAACAATGCTGAAGCTCTGCATGATGTGGCGTCTACAAACATGAGCACACAAACATACAAGGGAACTGTTACAGATTTAACTAGCTGACAGATTATTTGGGTAATTTAGGACACACATACAGTAATGTAGCCAACTGACAAAAATTACTTTGATGATCTTTTTGGTATTTTTTTCTTTTCACGACACAAGTTGGCGTTAGCTTAATTTAGTGTCAGGATAGTCACTTAACATTAAGTTAGCTTACCATTAAATTAGAGTCAGAACTCATAGTCAGATCCCCTAAGCAAAGATGGCAGTGGCAGAGACACATCTCATAAACCAGGATGCAGCATCCACATGTATATATCTATGAAAAAAAGCAAAAATAACTGAGCTGAGCAGGAAACAGGACCAGTAAGTTAGAAATCCCTATAAGCTGTAAGTGTTTCTTCCGACTGTGCACTGATGACACAAAACCACTGGTTCACTAGTATTTTGGGTGACCTTACCCTTTATATAGTCTATTAGAGGGATGCTGCTCTGGAGCTCAGAATCTATAATAAATTATTTAACTGTAGCATCTAAACTATGACACTGTGTGTGAAGGGCAGAAAAGTACACTGTATCATTCACCAATAAACCGTGACCTTTTGTGTATGTAAATGCTTTCTAACCTTAATGTGATTTGTACTCGCTCATTTGGATTCTGCTGCTGTCTGAGGTCTCAGGTGTTTAATAAATACCTGAGATTTGTCTGGACAGTGTGAGAGCCTGTGACAAAGACTGAGACAAAGCCTGAAAGCAGAAGTCTTTTGGGAACATAGTAACACCCATTGGCAAGACTAGATTGCCTGTATTCCACAGATCAATCTTTGTGAAAAGAATCAGGAGACTGTCCCCAAATTGGGTGGCAAAATGTAAAAAAATTGACCATATGATTTTAGGTGCTTCTGTAGAGTCCAGTGGAATTAGTAGAAAGATTAAAATTTATAGAATGATAAAAATGCAGAAACACTATCATGCCAAAGCTGCTTTCTGGCTTGGCCCCTGATAAAGCTGCTGTGGTCTGCGTATAGTGACATGGAAAGGGCAGGCCTCAGATCACCAAGAAAGAAAGAAATTTATTCATTCTTGGTCCCACCAGTATCACTAAATTATATCCTAATTACAGTACAACATTTTCTTTATTTTCATTGTTAAAAGGTAAAATAGTTACTCATGCACATATGGTGTGGAGTCTCTTAACAGCAGATGAACAATAAGGAACCCTTTCTACATATTAAATGTTGAATCTAAGAGCTAGTACAGTAATCAAATATTCACTTTGTTTCTCAAACCAAAATGATAACAAAACACATAAAAAACAGTAAGAACTGTGGTCTTTTGCTAACCTTAGCTAAATTCCTTGGTAACCCTTTATAATATGACTAAGAGTATACTTCCCCTGTAATTAAATGGAATTCAAAATATTTTATTTGAAATTACAATGTAATTATATTTACCTACAAATACTTAAAGGTAGGCACATAAGAATAAGAGAGTAACAAGTAAAGATTTTTACGAGAAACAAAAATAATTGTACTGTAAGTAAGTAAGTAATTTTAGGTCGTGTGCAGTTTCATGCTTATTTTGCAGAAAAACAAACAATATTTCCCCATCTTACATCGAAAATATGCTATACTTTATGGGGTGTGGGCCGTATTATAGAGTGAATTAATCTTGCCTTTTTACATTTTTATTTATTTTTTTTTTTACATCTTTATTTAATATTCATTATGTTGATGTGTATGATGTTCTAATATTCAATTGACCTTTTATTTTACTGGTCTCCCTTACCAACTCACAAGAATAAATAAATAGCATCACAATTTGCAGGCCTTTGTGACCTTATAATGATGGAGCCAAGTCTAACCTAATTTTTAAATTTTCTTTCACAATCACTGTTCAAACATAACTGTCAAAAGAAGTGTACAGGAAAGGAGTGTCTCCTTTGCTGTAAAATACCTGGAAGCTAGGCAAGGTTAAGCCACTCCACTCCACTTGTTACTCTCTTGTTCTTATGTGTCTACCTTTAAGTATTTGTAGGTAAACATAATTGCATTGTAATTTCAAATGAAATACATTAATATTTCATTTAATTACGGGGGAATTATGCCCTTAGCTGTGGGCCATATTATAGTGTTACCAAATCCTTTTGTTGCCTTAAAGTAATCAAAATGTTGCCTCTGAATATCTGCACTTATGTTGCCACCTAAACAAAAGCACTTAACCAAAAATCTATTTTATGCAGTAGAATTTTTTATTTTTTAAAGACAGACATGGTTACATGCTGCCAGTTAAGAGAATAAACTGAAAGGCCAGCAACTGCTCTTCTCTTCAGACTCTGTCTCTGGCAAATTTATTTTAGACGCTAGTTCCTCCAACCTCGCTTCTCTGTCCTCTTGCTCCACCAGAGTCTGTTGAAGTGAGGCCTTTTCCTTCTCTGCTTTTTGCAGTGCCTGTGTGATGTTAGCATTCTCCTTCTTTTGCTGCTCCAGGAGTGTGACGTAGGAAGCTTTTGTATCGTTTAGCTCTTTCTCTAAATTCATTAGATGAATTTCATGTATTTCTTTGAGGGCTTTTAGTTGTTTAATTTCAGAGCGTAAAGCCTCTTTCTCATCCTTGTGTTTTGCAGACTGCTTCTCCAGTTCTTCCTTAGCAATTTGAAGCTGCTGCTGGAGCTGGTCAGTGCACTTCTGTTGTATCCCGCAGCACTGGCTCTTTGAAGGAGCATCATCGGAAGTTGTTAGCTTTGCCAAGTATGCCTGCAAAGTCTTTGTGGTTTGGGTGGAAGTAGGGTTGCTGTTCTGCTGCAGTTTCTTGTTGGCATCATCCAATTTGGAAGTAAAGCGTTCTATGATATTATCTGCTAGAATCAACCTGTTAGCAGCATTGATCCGTTCAATTTGAGCTTCATGAAGCTCAAATTTGAGCTCATGAATGTCCTCCAGGTAAGACTTGGTATCGCTACTGAGCGCCTGTTCCAGCTGCTCTTTGAGCTCATTGAAAGTCTTCTCAGCTTCCACACCGAGGTAGAAGAACTTGCTACGAAACTCATCCAGCTGACTCTCAAAAGTCAAGGCTTTCCTGTTTGCTTCTCTAAGACTGGATTGAAACAGGTCTTGCTGAAACTGAGTCTCTTGCAGTTGGGCTCTGAGAGCAGCATTCTCCTGCACAAGATTATGTCTTACTGTTGGTTGGAAATTGGGCCTACCGTGATGATACCAAGTCCCTGCAGCATGCCTGTTGTTTTGCCTTCTGTCTGTCATTCTTGCATATTCATGGCGCTCCATGTTCCTTGTCTTTGGTTTGACAACTGTCTGTTTTTTTCTTTTCTTTCTTCAGCACACAACTGAGTGAGCAAACAGAATTCTCCAGTTTGCTGCCTCAACATTTTGTACACTCTAAAGAATGTGACATAATAATTGACTTAGTGAGGATTCTATTCTGTTTGTCCAAATAAAATCACAGCAAACTTTACATGATATGAGAGGGATTTCACTTTGTCGTATACACTAATTACCCAAAAGGTTAAAACCACTGATAGATGAGGCAAAATAAATTGACCATTTTTCTACAATCCAGTGGTATTTCCATCTTTATGTTTTGCTGAATTATTTTGAACTTCTGTCAATTTGCTTATTGAGGTGGATTCTCCACCTTTTCAACTACTGAAAAAGACTACAAAAATAATCTGAATAATAAAATAAAATAAATAAATTAAATAAAAAGACTAACAAGAGGAGCCGATAGAGAGTCGACAGCGCTCCTCTTGGCAAAGCAAATGTGTTTGGCACAACAAAGCATTCAGGACAGGTTAACATAAATAAATAAATAAATAAACTACTGAAAAGAAAGTAAAGAATAATGTGTCATTTTTAAATTGCATGGTTGTGTCTAAACAGTTGTGTTTTCTTTTTTGATTGACTGTATTATTTTCAACATGTAAATATAACTAAAATAACAACAAAATTCAATTCAATTCAATTTTATTTATATAGCGCCAAATCAATCAACAGTCGCCTCAAGGCGCTTTATATTGTAAAGACCCTACAATAATACAATTATTGTAGTTATTGTAAACATAAAATAACAGTAAAAGAGTAAAAGACATCAAGTTTCCACAAATATCTCTATATACCACACAATTTACATATTCGAAAATGAGTAGGATGAAGTTGCCCACCTGCAGTACTTCAATGGCATCAGTGAATATCAGGCTAGTGGTTTTAATGCTATGGCTAATCTGTTTATGTGCCATGGCCCTCCCTGTCCTCCAGAGGGGTGTACTACGAAGTGAGATTAATGGCTTAGCGAGCTATGTCAAGCTTAAAGTCAAAGCTTTCTGTGTCATGAAAGTGGATCTCTTCACCTGGCTACATCACCAGGGTAACTTACACTGATCAGGCATAACATTATGACCACCTGCCTAATCTTGTGTTGGTCCCCCTTTTGCTGCCAAAACAGCCCTGACCTGTCAAAGGCATGGACTCCAATCTCGCCCTGTCAAACTCGCTCAAATCCTTATGCTTGTCCATTTTTCCTGCTTCTAACACATCAACTTTTCAGCACGGTGGCTTGGTGGTTAGCACTGTTGCCTCACAGCAAGAAGGTCCTGGGTTCGACTCCACCATCTGGCTGGTGCCTGTGCCCTGCGACAGACTGGTGACCTGTCCAGGGTGTACCCTGCCTCTTGCCCTATGGCAGCTGGGATAGGCTCCAGCCCCCCTGCGACCCTGAATTGGATAAGCAGAAGAGAATGGATGGATGGATCTGATAATGTCTCTGGTTGCACTCATAGGGATCATTTTGTGAGGAAAAAGTCATGTGACTCGCAAAATGCCCATTTTTATGTGAACATGCACAGAACCTGAAGCAGAAAGCCTGGCTTAAGAGAGAAAAACTTGATTACCACCATCATGATACCCGTGATCTCCAACTGTGGTTTTAGATTTTTACAAGCTAGCTAATGCAAAGAAAGCCTGGCTGTGTTGCAGGGTCGGCACGCAAAACAGCTTTGAAAGGGGGCATTTGGCTGAAGGCACCTTGCTAAATAAATAAATTAGAAAATAAATTAGAAAAAAATGTGCTTGCACTCACACATGCTATGCATAGTTACAACCATACAGGGATAGTACATTCATAGAGATATGTACATCTAAACTAGCTGCTGATGAATGACCTGTTTTTAGTTTCAAAGATACATGAGGGTTAAAATTGAATAATCTTCAGTTTCAGGCTAAAGTAAAAGCACAGAAGTGTTCCCTCAGCATTTGTGCAGAGGTTAACTATTGTTAACCGAATAATTAAACACCCACATCACCGATATATTGCTGTAGTACAAGCTCTGTTTAAGTTTTTCATTACCAAACTTATAGTTGAGATGTATCAGTAGAATTCAGCTAAGGAGGCACAAGGACTTTATTGGGCGGGCCTGGACCCTCAAGGCCTGTCCTTAGCGCCAAGGCTGCAGTGTTGAACTCTGTTCATCATATACCCCTCCGGTCTTGAACCTTTACTTACCTTGCCTGTCTTTGTTATCTGCTTTGCCAGCTTGCCTGCCTTCTGGAGTGAAACACACTTGCTGAAATGAGAAAAACTCAGAAACCTGTCTGTGTCAGAGTTTGAAGAGATCTGGAAAACTTACCTGCTTATGGACCTACGAAAAATTAGACTTGAATAACCTTAAGAAAGAGAAACTGGAGAGAGCTCAGTTCTTTATTCTTTGAAAGTCATTTTCCAAAATCTTAACCTGTTGTTGTACTTACTCTCTTTAAATGTACTGAATATTTCTCAGTACATCCTATCAGTGAGTCTTTTGGGCCTAGCCATAACAGTATACTACATTAGGCACTTAGAAATGAAATAAATCATTATACCTTTAGGGGTACAACAGCTTTTCATTGGGGTGGTTCCCGCTAAGGTATCACTATTGTATGCTTAACCAAGGGTACATATTTTTACCCTTGTTGTTTGTACCAAATGGACCAGTCTTGAACCTCTGGTGACAACTGTGTACCTTAATGTAACAATACAACAACACACCTTTTAAAAACATGCAAAATTAAGTGGATCCATATTTTTCATACATTTTGATTCTTTCATACACTTGAAAATGGCAGGTGGGATAGGCTCCAGCCCCCCCGCGACCCTGAATTGGATAAGCGGAAGAGAATGGATGGATGGACTTGAAAATGGACTGGGTTCTAGTCTCACTGACCACTCAAAACTTTAATACCTCATACCTGCACCTACAGCCACCTGCAAATCACCAATCAACCTAACACTGATCTCTATGGACTGTGAAGAAGCCCACCAAGCACAGGGAGAACAAAGGCCCTTCTTGCGACCATCTTACTATGAGGCAACAGTTAACCTCTGCACTACAGTACCACCATGCTGCTGATTCTGCTGTATGCCTGTTTCTAAGTTTGTACCCATAACTCTACAAGATAACTACATTCACTCAGTAAATAAACAGCTATGAAATCAATAGTCACTGGGTTATCACTGATAAATGTGGCTGTATGTCTTGCTGTTAAAATTTAATAATCTTCAGGTCCAGACTAAAGTAAAAGCACATTGTAGAAGTGTTAGTATAGCTTGTGTTTCCTCAGCTTTTGTGCAGAGGAAACAAAACACATTTTAGTTGTTATTCTTATAGTCGTATATGGCTATACAAACAAGCTACGTCTAGACGGTGTAATGGTTTCCAGAGGAGGAGAGGACCCAAAGGCATGACATTGGAGGCAGAGAAAAACTCCAAAATCAGAATATTTAATGAAACACATGATCAGTCAGCGAAAGCAGACAGGCAAATGGTCCAAAAAAAAAAAAAAAAAAAAAAAAAAAAAAAAACACAAAAAACAAAAAAAAAAAAAAAAAAAAGAAAAAAAAACAAAA
>VUQS01074566.1:19108-32144 GCA_015108495.1 Heterochromis multidens | reverse complement strand
AAAAAGAAAAAATGCCAAAAAAAAAAAAAAAAAAAAGAAATACTAGAAACTCCTAGAAAGGCTGACTAAAAAACAGAACAGGAAAAGTGACTAGGAAAAACAGTGACTTTAATGAACGCTAAAGAAAGTCACTAATTGAGTGGACTTATCCCAGAAAGCTGAAATGAAAATTAACAAACGGAGAAAGTGATACCGCCAAGAGTGTGAAGAGAACAGATATTACAAAATGTAATGGGAAAATACTTAAGAATAATAAACATAAGAATAATCAAAAACCATCACAAACTTAAATTCTTGAAGTTTTCTTCAAACCACTGCACATGTGCACTACAGTTGGTTACAAGAAAACAATGACAAGTACTTACAAACTGAATATTGTCCAACAATTATAACCTATTTTAATGCTGTGAACATAACACACTCAGTTCTGATCACTGAGGTAAAATCAGACTAAACGTATGAGAAATAAATACATACATTAAGAAGTTGGCTTTTTATACGGTGGCCCTGAGAGTTCAAATGCACTCTCATAACATAACAGAAATAGAAAAAAAAAACCGCAGTAAAAGTTCATGAAAACAAACAAACAAACAAAAACCTCACAAAACAAAAGAGAAGTGTTTATGGGGACACAATAACATGGCGGAACAGCGTCGGAAGTGACAAGCTAACAGTAAACATATATTTACAATATTATATGAATCGTGTGATTAAAACACACATTACCTGCATCGTTTTCTCCCTCACAACACTGATGAATCCTCAGCTTCTTTTAAACGTGTCTCAGTGCGATCCTTCGCATGTTTTGGTTTTTGTCACTTACGCAGCTGGTCCGTCACATTATTGTGTCCCCAAAAACACTTCCGTTGTGTTTTTGTGAGATTTCGTTTTTTTCTACTTCCGTTGTCTTTTGTGTGCTTTTGCAGTGTTTTCCTATTTGCTGGTGTTTTCTGAAGTTGCAGTGCGTTTGACCTCTCAGGGCCACCGTATTTTCATGGTACGATACAGTAAATTGCCAATATAAAGGTCAACTCAGTGCTACATAACTGCAAGGTATAAAAACAGCTCAAAAGCTTCAGTATGTGTCTTCAACACATTCATCCCAGGGCATAATATAATGCCATTTTGAGATGTCTTCTGCATCTTTTGTTGTGCAAAAGGTATCCTTTGACATGCACCTTCACTTTCACTTGCTGATTGGTGTATTTTTTTTTGTTCGCTTTCACTGCCTGGTAGGTTTGTGCACAAAAAACTACTTGTTTAGGTTGAGAAAGTGTTTTGGAGAAAATTAGCCTCTTCTCAACAGCAACTCTGCACACTGAAAAATGTTGCACAAACATACTGTATCAAACTGAAATATTAAAATGACAGCATCGATCTCCTCAAGAGAATCTGTCAGCAGCTACCTCTGACTAGATAAGGGTCCTGGT
Organism: Heterochromis multidens; assembly: GCA_015108495.1. Lineage (NCBI taxonomy): Eukaryota > Metazoa > Chordata > Actinopteri > Cichliformes > Cichlidae > Heterochromis > Heterochromis multidens. Next base: position 30,714 of record VUQS01074566.1, on the reverse strand, counting down.
GAGAGGACTTCTGAAGAGAATAAGTGAGAGAGGTGGGAGTGGATTTATGGGCCACACCACTCTTGTAATTAAGCCCCCCGCTGACTGATTGTGTTCTCTGAGTTTGCTGCACAGCATGATGCTGGAGCTGTCCACGTACTATACAGCCCTTCCCTCTGTCCTCTCTTGGCTTATCGTGTTTACATGGTTGGCTTGATAACATTGCATGCTTGTTGCGTAAGTAGCACTCAGTATGGGGTTTAACAGCTATATTGTGTGATGTGATGCACATTTTTCTTTCATTTTGCATCATGCAGAGATAAAAAAGAAGCGCACGTAAGCGCTGTTTGAAGTGCAAAGGCTTTCTGTACAGGTAGGATGTTTGAAAATGTATCTCTTTATGGACTCCTGTTGTCTTTATTTGCTCTTGGTTGCTGGCTTAAGCTCATTCAACATCTTTAAGCTTGTTACACTGAACACGTACACAGGTGGCTCAATATGGGGTGCAGATCTTGGTCCCTCTATCTGATGCCACCTTTCCAGTGTCTAACTAGAAACACATCAATATGTGGTGTCCCCTATTTCAAACTGTCTTCCCCTCCATCTTTCTCTCCATGGAAACAACCTCCACCCTCTTCATTTTTCACAGTGTGACTTCCTAATTGCATTGTGGGATCTCTTGTTAGCCAATGGGGGGAGTTGTTCTGCTGCATAAGCCTGTTTTCTGCCCCCCAGCTGATTTAATACGCCTGCTTTATCCAGAGGTGGTAGATTGAGGCCAAGGCACAATGAGAGGTGTGCTGATGCTTCTGATTTCCCTAGATGTGCTGAGGCACAATGATACTTTCAATCGTTACCGTTTCAGAGATTTCCATTCCCAATCAGAAAAACGGAGTATGGCCTCACCTCTGGCACAAAAGTCATTCCACTACTTTGCTCTGTTTAAATCCACTGGAAATCATGAATCTATTGGGGCTTCAAGAATAAAGACAGCCAGACATGTCACTCTTTACACTTCTGTAGCAACACACGTTTATCACTTGAGAAAACATATGTCTAAAATATTTAATGTCTATATGCAAAAAAGTTTGAAGAATGAGTCCTGTAAATTCCCTTTGGCAGCAACTTGTCACAACTTAGCTGACAATTCTCTTTCATTCCCCACAGATCTTGCCTGCTCTGTTAGGAGAAAGTTACTCCTTCTGTACTACTGTTATATACTAAAAGAATCTACTAAAAATGGGAAAATACAGTTCCTCTTCTATAACCTGTGTAACTTTAGACTGTGTAGTAGCTCTTGAGCCTGCTCATTTAATATTAATATAGAATAGGGGCAAGTAGGCACACAATATAGCAATTCTTTTTAAGTGCCAGACCAAACAACAAAAAAACAAAAAACATGAAAAAACACAAACCCACAATATGTTGGACATCTGCACATAATTTGTCACCAAATTAAAAATTGTGAAAAGTTTATTTATAAAAAATATAATTCAAAAAGGGTAATCATGTTACCCCAGTCATGTTATCATGTGAAGTTTTTGTTTCATACGGTTAAAATTATTTTATGCATCAGAGATATTATTGGGCCTCTGTTCTAATTTCTAAAACGAGTGCTTCTTATAAGTAAAAAGTCGTGTTCTTTGGTTTTGCTGGGTCTTATACAGTTGCTTTACTGACAAATTGACAATGAAATGCTTTTGCAGACATATGTGAATTTCCATTTTCTGTCAGTATTTAATATTGTTTGAATGCATACAGTGTGCAGTCCTGTGAAAAACTGAATTCGCTCTTACTGCTTCCACAGTAATTAACATGGTAAGTAGCAGCCAGGTGCTGATACTCAATTGTACTTGATTAACTGATCATCAGCAAGTTGAGCACCTCTATGAAAGCAGGAGTTTTGGGAGTTTCCTGGTCTGGAACATTCAGATGTGTGTTAACACAATGCCACAGTCTTCCCAGGAGTGGACGTCCCAGCAAATTCAACCCAAAGACTGTGCAATGCTCAGAGAAATTGCAAAAGACCCAACAGTTAGATCTCAGACTCTGCAAGCCTCAGTTAGCGTGTTAAATGTTAAAATTCATGACAGTTCAGTCGAAAGGATACTGAACAAGAATAGCTTGTTTGGAAAGGTTGCCAGGAGAAAGCCTCTTCTCCCTAAAAAGAACATGGCAGCATGGCTTAGGTTTGCAAAATTGCATTTGAATAAACCACAAAACTTAAGGAAAAATGTTCTTTGGACAGATAAGACCAAAGTGGAGATGTTTGACCATAATGCACTGAGTCGACCATAAACTCCCAGAGTCAAATATGAGGCCATCTGTCTGACAGCTAAAGTTTGGCCCAAATTGGGTCATGCAACAGCACAGTGATCCCAAACACAGCAGCAAATCTACAACAGAATTGCTGAAAAACAAAAGTGCAATGGCCCAGTCAAAGTCCAGACCTCAACCTGATTGAAATGGTGTGGTGGGACCTTAAGAGTGCTGTAGATAAATGAATGCCTGCAAACTTCAATCAACTGAAGCAAAGTTGTAAAGAAGAGTGGGCCAAAACTCCTCCACAGTGATGGAAGAGACTGATAAAATCATACAGAAAATAATTACGTCAAGGTATTGCAGCTAAAAGTGGTTCTACAAGCTGCTGAATCATGTGGTGTACTTAGTTTTCACAGGCCTGCATAAGACCTGTGAAAACTCTCTTTTCACAGGACTTAAAAATAGTTTTTACAAAGAAGAATATTTTTAGTGATTGGCTCTTATGCTGATTGTGTAAAGTTGAGGACCCAAAATTTTATATTTATTTATTGATATTTATTTATTCATTCAGCCATCACATGTTACACAGCCGGTGCACAACAATTCATATTAGATCCACACCTATATTACAAATAGTGACTGAACAGGCTCAGGCTGAAGTAATGCTTATATATATGCCCGGTCTATGTTCTTATCATTGAAGCTACCCCACCTTCCAAGTAGAAAAAAACTCATCATTTTCAATGGCTTCTGTTATTTCTTTAGCCATCTCTATTACAGCATAAGTGGTAGTTCTATTTCTCCAAAAACCATACTGATGTTCATCCAATATTTTATATTTATCAATAAACAGATCCAATTGTTTCACAAATAATTTCTCTAATATTTTTGAAAACTGGGGATACTGATCTATAATTATCCATGTGATGTTTATCTCCATTTTTAAAAATTGGAATTACCTTAGCTAATTTCATATTATTAGAAAAAACGCCTTTTTGAAAAGACTGATTACATGTATATGTCAAAGGTTTTACTATAAGCTCAATAACTTTTATAATTACCATATCAATGAAGTTTATGTCAGCTGATCTTTTAGTTTTAAATTTCTTTACAATTTCAAACATGTCAGTTTCATCTATTTTACAAAGGAACATAGAAATCATATGATCTTTTTTTTAAATTATGTTTTTTGTCACACAATCTTACTAGCCAAAGTTGTACCAATACTCACAAAATATTCACTGAAATCTTCAAAGACACTTTTAACATTTTCCACTGTGACATTATCACTATTTAAAAAAAAAACATGGGAATTTATAATTATAACATCTATTCTGGATAATATTATTAACTACTTTCCAAGTTGCTTGAATATTGTTTTTACTATCTTTCATTTTTTATTACAGTATGCTTTCTCCTGTATTTTCAGTATACTTGTCAATTTATTCTTGTACAATTTATATTTTGTTTCACTTTCACTGGTTCGCTTTTGTAAAAACTTCTTATAAAGTATGCTTTTCTTTTTTACATGCCCTTTGCAGACTCTTAGTCATCCATGGCTTTTCTTTACTTTTATCTTTCAACCAACATTCTCTAATAAGACAAAATGCACACACGGAAGGCAGACTGTTTTCAATAAAAGTTTATTTAGGCTTTTTGCACAAAGGGTTCCAAAAAAACTGTAACTACTGGAACATGGAACTTGGAAGCACACTGGGGCAAGAAAACAGACATTCTAACAAAGACTAAAGGGAAGATAACACTATACTGTATATACACAGAGAAGGGCCACCAGGGGAAGTGGAGAAAACAAGACACAGTTGGACTAATCACGGAGGACGAAACAAGAGAGGTAAAACTAAAAGCAAGGCACAATGGCCGATCAAAATAAAGCAGGAACACCGAAACATGAAAACACCTACCACAGAGACAGAGACGTAACAAGAAGACACAGGGAACATAGTGGAGGCAGGATAAACTGAAACAAGAAATGAATATAAACAAAACTATAACCAGGAACAGAAACTAGATTGCAAAACTAAGAAAACCTAAGAAAGAAAACCTAGAGAAATCAACCAGAAAACATCTACTGGAAAACAAACTTGAGACACCATAACACTAAACAAACTAAGAACCAAGCAGAAAATACTCAACAATAAACAGAACTTGAAAGACCCATAACTTAAAACAGTGGGTCAGAGACCCAGGACCATGACACCTACATCAGAACACACAGTTGTAATCCATTTTTTAATTAAAATTTGGCAAAATATTTTCGTTTTCCAACAGTAAAGTATGCTGACACAGACAAACAAGGTGCAGTATGTTGGCCCCTGTAAGTTGGGACAATTCACTTCATTGTACTGTAATTTCATCCAGTCAGTTTTTTTATTGCCTTTTCCCAGAAAAAGCTAAGAGATTCTGCTCCCTAGACCAAGATTTTCTAAGAATCGTCCCCCCTTAAATGTTTTTCTCTAAGAAAGTAAAACATCCATTGAAGCAGAATGTAAATCCTATACTTGTTTAGCTTGTCCAACTACTCTTTGAAGTGCAGCTAATTAATTCTGTTTATCAGCCAGATATTCACACACTTCCCTGTCATGCTGTGGAAGTGGTCTGAATGATTTTCTTTGGCACTTAGCATTTTCTCAGACTGTTGACTTTTCGACTCTCCCCCTCTTCTCACTGACAGGACCTATCCACCATAGCAGCTAAACACGTTAGTTTTTGGACTCTTTTAAACACACTTGAAGAAGCACACCAGTCTAGAGACATTAAGGGTGAAAAGAAGCCTTAAGTACCGGTTCCCAGTGTTGCACAACACTTATATTTGCAGCCTTTTTTCTCTATTCAGAATAAACAACAATTACATGAACTGTGGTAGTTGCAGGTGATTAGCATATTTGAAAAAGCTAACATTTATCTTAAGATCACAGTAAAAACATCCATTTGTAATATCATAATTTACTTGAAAAAATAGAATCAAAACTCCCTTTTCTTGTTGCACCTTCAGTGATCAATACTAGGTGATTATATATACTGTACTTAAATGCACTTAAAAATGTATGCATAAAGTAGAATTTAAATATTATGTTTTTATTATCATTAATTAATTGGTAAAACAAAATTAACACATCGAGTTTATATTTAACTGCACATTAACACTTTAGTGGTAACATAAAGTCGTGCCTTACAGTCTCTTGAAATTGCCAGTGCTTAAATGCTAATGTTAATTTTAACAGTAGCATTAATGTTATCATTAGCATTAATGCTAAAATAAACATTAATACTAATGACATTAATGCTGGATTTGCCATTTAACACTATTAAAGGGAATACCCCAAAATCCTGGAAAATATTAATATTTATAATAAGCAATTCTGGGAGTCCTTTTTCTCTGCATAGATATGACCAAACAAAGACAACAGAAACTACATGGTGTGCAGTATTGTGAAAAGTAAAAACTGTGTGCTGGTAAAATGAAAAATTACTTTTGTAAACAGACCAGGCTGACACATTGCATGTTGTTATTTTTTATTTTTTGGCAAAAGTGTAAGCAGGACAACCTCACTCTCTTATCACTTCCTCACAAAAACAGAGGGTGATCTTCCCTCCCATCAAGACCAGTGTTGGCGAAGTTGGCAATTGGTTAGTTGTTACTCTCAGTTTTTTAATATAATCACTCATTAGATTACATTAGTCAATGCCTCAGGTGCCTTTAAAAATGTCAGACTTCACATGCACAGCTTGTTTTACACAAGAAGACACTCACACGGGACACAGAAGACACATCAAGGGATTTACTGATGATCTAGCAGCAGTTAGCTTAGCCCCAGTGACTACAGGTAATTTAAGTCACTTTGAATGTGGCATGGTTGTTGGTACCAGATGGACTGGTCTGAATATCTCAGAAACTGCTGATCCACTGGGATTTTCCTGCACAACCATCTCTAGGGGTTACAGAGAATGGTCCAAAAAGGAGAAAATATCTAGTTCACTGGGTGAAAATGCCTTGTTGATGCCAGAGTTTAGAGGAGAATGACTGCTTTCAGGTGATAAGAAGGCAACAGTAACTCAAATGACCACTCACTACAACCAAAGTATACAGAAGAGCATCTCTGGACAAACAACACGTTGAACGCGATGGGCTACAGCAGCAGACCATACGACCAACAAGACCACACTGGGTGCCACTCCTGTCAGCTAAAAACAGGAAACTGAGGCTACAACTTGCATGGGCTCACCAAAACTGGGCAATAGAAGACTGAAAAACGCTGCCTGGAGTGATGAGTCTCACTTTTTGTAGCAACATTCAGAATGTAGGCTCAGAATTTGTCATACAGCATGAAAGCATGAATCCATCCTGCCTTGTGTCAACAGTTCAGGGTGGAGGTGGTGATGTAATGGTGTGAGGGATATTTTCTTGGCTCACTTTTGGCCCCTGAGTACCAACTGAGCATTGTTTAAACGTCACAGCCTACTATTAGTATTCATCTTCTGATGGCTGCTTCCAGCAGGATAACACACCATGTCACAAAGCTCAAATCATCTCAGACTGGTTTCTTGAACATGACAGTGAGTTCACTGTACTCAAATGGCCTCCACAGTCACCAGATCTCAATCCATTAGAGCACTTTTGGGATGTGGTGGAACAGGAGATTCACATCATGGATCCACAGCTGACAAATCTGCAGCAACTGTGTGATGCTCTCATGTCAACATGGACCAAAATCTCTGAGGAATGTTTCCAGCACCTTGTTGAATCTATGCCATGAAGAATTAAGACAGTTCCGAAAGCAAAAGGGGGTCCAACCTGGTACTTACAACATGTACCTAATGAAGTGACCATCGAGTGTGTTTTGAGTATACATACTAGGTGATATACAAGTTATAATGCTAGTACATTGTTATTACTTTTCTTTTTTAATTTGTAAGTTCTTTCATTTTGATATAATTAGGAATCAGGGGAAACAAGACTTTTTATACTGTGAGTCCATTTTTTCACTTTTTTAATACTTTGCTATATATCAGGTATATTTATATCCATTCTAACAAGTTTCAGCTCTCAGTTCTGTAGGCTGTGTGATTTGGACCTATACAACAAGCAGGTGGCAAACAAAGCAAATGCCATCATCTCTGAGCCTGCCCTTCTTCACATTCTGTATTTAAAGTGCTCCCATCTGCTTCTCTGCCTTGCAGGAGCTGAGAAAAACAGGTCAGACGAGTTCTTTACCTCTGCTGCTCTGGGCATTTGAAATGTTTGTAAATTGAAAAGGAAGGCTGTGATCGGTTGTCAGTCATGACAACAAGTCAACAACTTGTGTTTGTAAAGGTGATGATTTGCATTATGCCTCCTTTGAGAAATGATGTATTGACACCTTGCATCAGATGCCAACTATCTGCTGTTTCCTGTGTGAATAATCTTGCTTTTAATACAAGCCGTGAAAATAATTGCTCATCAGGGCAAATAAAGATAAAAACTGAACTTGAAGGCAGATGATGGCAAAGCAGCGCTGCTATTGCATCAGTTTTCCCAAGCAAAAAAGAAGTCTCACAACTAATGTCCTCCAAAAACAACCAGTGCCTACTCCTTAAACATGAAGCTTCTCTTGACAATTAAAGTACTTTGTTACAAATTATTAGGGGTTTTGTTGGGCATAAACATTTGATCCTCTTGAAAAAAGTGACTGACACTTTATCATAAAAATAGCAGTATATGTAATACACTTCTGTGAAAAAAAAAGTAAGTACACCCTTCACCTTAAAAAGTATTATTTCTCCCTTTGGTAGAAATAACTAATTGAATCAATGGCTGCAAGCTGCCCTGTCCCTGACCTAGCAAAACAACCCCAAATCATAACATTCCCACCTTCAAATGTGCTTCACATTTGAAGGGAGATTCTTCTCCTGAAAAGTTGGTTTTTGTCTGTACCAAACATGTTTGTTGCCAAGCAGCTCTATCTATGATTCATCTGCTCAAAGCACATAAGTCCTGCTCACTGGCAATCTAGTGTTCTCTTCTGGTGATTTTTGTGGATGTCTTTCTGATTGTATAGGCATGCAATCTAATACAGTTGCACGTCATTACCTTCATATCTTATGATGAAACTTTGGTTGTTCTTGGAGACTTCTTTTTTCATCAAATGGTGTGCTGTACGATTGAATGTGGTCAGTTCTGTTCTAATTGGCAGTCATTTCAACTCAAAGCCACTTGTTTTACTCTACAATGTGCACTGAATGATTTATTAGTAATAGGCGTAATGATACCACACTCTTTCATAGCAAAGAAAATACCAGAACCCACTGTCAGTGGTTTAACTAAAAACAGCTCAGGCTGTTACTACCTAAGGAGGTTCTAATCACTGGCCCCTAATCTGGAGGGTGGAGACCCATTCTAATTTCATGGATTTGAAATGCGGAGGTTTGCCATGTAACTCATTTTTCTCTGTGTATTTTTATTGTGAAAGTGACAAAAAAACACCATTTTTATGTGTCATTTGTTTTAAGCATAGTATGCTATTCTATTCATGGGCACTGTTTGACTGTGTGTGGGGGGCACTGAGGAAACCCAAACAAAAATGATTTAATTCCAACATGTTTACAATATATTTAATTTTTTCCTGTGGTTTGGTTGTTTTCCTCTACCAGTCACATTACTTGCCATCTTCCTAGAACCACCATCTTGTCACCAACTCCTATTTACATAAGAGTTTGCGTCTTCTTCTTCTGGCTGCTTCCTTTATGGGTAACCACAGTGGATCATTTGCGTCTATCTCACCCTATCCCTAGCATCCTCCTCTGTCACACCAACCCTCTTCATGGTCTCCTTCACTACATCCATGGACCTTCTTTGTGGTCTTCCTCTTTCCCTCCTGCCTGGCAGCTCTTCAACATACCTTTCCTTCTCTCCACCTCCTCTGTCTTTGACTAACAGTAGCGCAGTTTCTGTCAGCACCCTTCTGATGAACAGCTCTGGTCACAGTCGTAGTTAACCCGGGCCTCGATTGATCCAGTCTGGAAATCTCATTTTCATGATGCATATTTGATTTGGCGCAGAGTTTACGTTTAAAGCCCTTCCTGATGCAAGACTCCCTATTTATCTGGGCTTGGGACTGCCACTATGAGTACACTGGCTTGTGGCCCCCTGTGGGTTTGCCTTAAGGTAGAAAATACAATGGGCATGAATTTGCATTTTCTTGCAGACTTATCAAAATTTCTTGAATGGACTGTACCACACAGCAGGCCATAGCATTTGTCAGACAATTCCACTAATAATACCCCACAAAGCACCAAAATCACAAACACTGTGGAGGGTTCATTTCAGAGACTGGAATTAGTGGAGGTCAGGCCTAGCAGAAAACGGTCGTTTTGAAGCTACCTGTGTAGGGACAATCAAAAAGGCCCCATCCTGACTCCAGTATCCAAATGAATGAATTATTGAAATTGTACAGTTGCTATGAAGGGGAAAACTATCCATAAAGGCCAACATAATTTTATTTACAAGGTTGTAAAAATGCCTTTAAAAGCTATTTAGTTGGGCATTTTAACATGGGAGTCAATGGTAACTGAGTTGCTTAGACTACAGTCACATGAGGGAAAACAGTGGTTGGAAACCACTGTGAGACCAAAATTAATGATGACCATGTCCAATAAACTTGCAGTCTCCTTGCCTTTGAAATAGTCGCTTCAAAGATGGGGACCTCATCTGAGACCACCAATTGTCATCTTCAAACTGACTTTGGTGCAATACGACAGAGCCACTCTGCTGTCAGTTGTCGAGCTAGCAATTACATGCAATCTGTAAATCTCACAAGATTTAACCAGAGAATTGCTTGACTACAAACTATTCCTCCCTGAAATTTGTGTAACACCTGACATGTATGATGTGTAGAACACAAAACATTTGCTCAGACCTGAGCCATCTGTGTGTTAATGAAGATACTGTGACTATGACTGTACCATGTGTGTAAATGCACTCATCGCTCTGGGTTTTCTGCAATGTGAAACTGAATTAGAGTTATGCACTGGGGCTGCTGTCTCACATTCTACAGCTAGAAAGCCTTGCTATGAGAGCGTCTCTGAAGAAATGTTATTCGCATAACTTGTTGGCTTTGCAACTGATGGTGCAGCTGCTGTAATGGGCCGATGGAGAGGAGCAGCCACACTCCTAAAAAGAGCAACCCTAACCTGATCATCATTCACTGCGTCATTCACAGAGCTTAGAACTTGCGGTCCATGATGCTGTAAACACGTTACACACACATTTATTCAGAATCTGTAGTGTAATATTAATTATTTCTTTAAACTGACAGCATTTTGTGCTGTTGCCTTTAATTCTGCCATGTTAAACCGTTTGTATTGTTGTGTCTGAAGAGGAAAGCATGAGTCTGGGAATACTGCGCACATTCATTTAACTAACCCTAACATATTGTAAGATTAAGATATTAATGTAACACACTAACACATTCCCATTAATATCGCCATTTTGACAAACATGTTATGTAATAGCACCTATTGCAGGAAGTAAAAGAAAGAAACATGGATGTTGTTCTATGTGTGCGCACTGCTGAGAAACGACAGGGAGAGATGATTTCTCTGTGGAGAAATGTGACTAAAAGCCTGAAACATTGGAAGCCACTCTACTTACTGTATAAAGGAAAACAAGACGTATCCTTGTATGTGTCTTGCATAGGGATTCTTCTCTCCTCAAGTTTTGGCACTGAGCTCACAGCTGTGAGCCATCCAGCCGTGCCAATTACGCACTTGTTCTAATAACATCTCCCCCTCTCATTCCAAATAAATAATAAATCCTACGAGCAATTATCACACACATATCAGACACAAAATAAGACATGCTTTTTTTTTGTTAAATTTAGATATAGGCAATTTCCCAATTTTTCCCAATTTACTATAAATTGCCTGCCACAAACCTTTGTAACTTTGTTTGTGTGTTTCATTATGTGATGGAGTACTAGAGTTGTGCTCATCGGCGCAGACTGACTCCAACTGATTACAACAATCTGTTTGCGTTTATAAATCAGATGCCAATTAATTGCAAACCTTGGGAGATCTGTTTGAGAGTGATTGCAGCCAGTGTGAGTCGGACTGAGACTGGTTGCTTCTCACCAGGCGACCTTGCAATGAAAAGTGGTTGAGTTTACCCTCAACCTCTGGGTGACCAGTTGGTTGCTGCAACTACTTGCAATTACTCCAGACAGCAACAAAAAAAAAAACATCAGTGCCAACCACTGGCTTTTCCTGGTTACACGGAGGTTGGTGTCCTATGTTTAGTCTAATGTGATTGAGGCCCTAAGGGGCCAGCCTCAAGTGGCCATTAGAGGAACTGCAGCTTCTGACATTTATTT
>VUQS01074566.1:2400-17909 GCA_015108495.1 Heterochromis multidens | reverse complement strand
GCATGTGTACACTCTGCATTAAGGCTGTAACACACACACACACACACACACACACACACACACACACACATATATATATAAATATATATATATATATATTTATATACTCTGTATATATACACACACATACATTCTGTGTGTGTGTGTGTGTGTTTGTGTGTGCACCTGGTATGAAAGCAATTTCAATGCTCCATTATTTTTTTTATTGCATTTCACTTCTTAAGCACACACACACACACACACACACACACACACACACACACAATAACACAATGATAATGCATAATATTTTAGGAGCCTGGATATGAAAGACAATAAATTTCCTCCCCAACGTTTTCTGCTTCAGCCATACCACTTCTTCTCTCTTCCTTCATTTTTACCTCCATCTCCCAGAGTGACTACCCGTCCCAGACGTGTGCGGGAGTGTGTGAGGTGTGCGTCGAATGTAGATAGAGTGAGGAAGCGAAGTGTTGCCCTGTCACTCTGTGTGGCCTTGTCACACTCTGACTGTGTGGAGTGGCTCCGACATGTCCTCTGGCCCTACCCATCAATTATTGATGGAACCAGGTGCCAGAGAGCAGATACTCCAAACACACAAAACAACACACACACACACACATAGGTAGGGGTGTGTTGGGTGACAATCATGGTGAAAAAAAACATGCTTGAATAAACAAAACAAAAGCACAAAGGGAACATGTCAGCTTATCTGAGGACATACTTAAGAAGTTTTGGGTGATAACAAATCAAACCAGATGACAGCTCACTAAGCCTTGTCCACCCTAAATAATACCTAGCAAGCTTTCATTTCTCATACAGCACAAAGACAGTTTACAACAATGGTTACCAGTTTACTATAAAAAAATTCATTTTTGAAACAATTTGTACTTGTTTTCACATATAGCTCGGTCATACTAGATCGCATTCAGTGACCGATTGCAAGTCGCAACCAACTGGTCACCCAGAGGTTGAGCATGCAACACTCTGAACCTCTGGGTGACCACTTTCAATCACAAGACGATTACACAGGTCGCCTGGTGGGAGGCAACCGGCCTTCAAACAACTACAGTCTGAGACCGACTGACTGCCATCATTCTCAGACACAATGACAAAGGTTTGCAAATAATTACCATTTCATTTTTAAATTCAGACAGATTGCCAAAACATTGCAATGAGTCTGAAGCACTGTGCACCAAACTCATCTGCGACGTGTCTCGTTGCAGTATTGGGGAATTGAGTCAACTCCTTGCTAACTGGTTGTATTCAATTCAATTCAATTTTATTTATATAGCACCAAATCACAACAACAGTCGGCTCAAGGGGCTTTATATTGTAAAGTAAAGACCATACAATATTAGAAAGAAACCCCAACAATCACACAACCCCCTATGAGCAAGCACTTGGTGACAGTGGGAATAAAAAACTCCCTTTAAACTGGAAGAAACCTCCAGCTGAACCAGGCTCAGCGAGGGGCAGCCATCTGCTGCGAACAGTTGTGGGTGAGGGGAGGAAGACAGAGCAAAAGACACACTGTGGAAAAGAGCCAGAGATGAATAATAACTCATGAAAATTCTGGTTCTTTTTCTAACTTTGCTTGGTGTTTCACTATGGGAATCCCCTTGGCGTGACCCTCACTCTGTTATCAAAGAACCATGGATTACATTAAGTAACCCAATGTTATATTCCTAAATAAAAGCAAGTTCCTATGTCATTTTACAGTTAAATCACCATCTTGCAGCAACTACGTCACTATTTGTAGAGTAATTTCTGAACTTTTTTTTCAAATGAGATTCTGGCTGGACTCTGAATGTAAGTAGTGTAGTGTAAGTAAGTAGTTAATGTGAATTTCTGTGTATGTAATTGGTAACAAATTTGTTGCCGTCTTGATGGACCAAAGTCACTTTGAAGATGGCAACTGACTGCAAATGATCCCAGACCTGGTTCCCAACTTCAACCATTTTAAAGGCAATGAGATTGCAAGCTCATTGTCGCAATAATTTTGGTCATGCCACAGTCTCCAACCATTGTGTGACTGTGGCATTAGATACACAAATTCAGTCTTCATACTAGCTTTTATTTGGGAACCATTGATTTTGCTGGCCTAAATGACACAAGGAGATTTTATGACTGAGGGTTTAATTATCCCATTTGAACTGTATTCACACGAGAACATGGTTGAATAGGAACTTAGGTGATATTGTGCTAAAAGTGTAATAACAGGCTGTTGTTTTTTTAATGCTTGAATTTTAGTTAGGAAGGATAAAAAGACTGTGTGTGTTGAGCACATCTTTATTAAAATGCAACTCTTGCTTTTGCTCAAACTCCTGTTTGGTTTGCACTTAGCTAAATAACAAAAAAAACCAACCTTTCTCATTAGTAATTACGCTTAAATTTTCACATAATTGCTGTTTTCAAATGGTAAATTGCAAGGGGAAAAGAGCCCCCCAAAATGAAACAGAATATTTTCATCAGCTGATGGCAGAAGAACTGAATATGAAATATGGAAACTATGGATTAGCATGTCTTTTAAACTGGAAATTTCTTTTACATGACCTGTAACCAAGTTTCAGCCTCTGGGGCTAAAAACTGCACTTCCTCTATTGGCCACTCACAGACAGAGTTAAATCTATGACAGTTTTAGAGAGCAGGGCTCCATGGTGTAAATTAGCCTTCATACATGTAGTGTTTCATATCCACTTTAAGGCTTAAAACAAGAGGAGTGGCTGCTTTGATTGACAGGTGGATGCAGACACAAGCTGCTATTGTTATCTGCTAAGCTTCACCTCTGTTAATTCTAGGCACTGAACTGGACCTCTTGAACTTTATGTTGTTGGTGCCTTCTGGAACATTTTTAATTTCAGTTTTCTGGCACATAATATGGCTTTCTGTGAGGTACAGACGGTCTGAAATTTATGCTTCAGTTCTGGTGAGTGAAATTCTAGCATTTTATTAGTTTGTTATTTTTACTAATTAGCAGGTATGTGTGTTGGTGTGCTACACTTGTACATGGATGCAGCTCGCTAACCAAAGTTGCTAGAGTTAGCTGATAACATATTGTAGTTTAGTCAGTAGTTTAGTCAGTCACGGCTCCACAAAAATGTAATGTGTAATTTACTACGTTCATGCTAAGAACAGAGTGAATGTGGCTGTAAGGACTCTTCTTGTAGCCATATTAACACTGGTTTCAGGGGCCATAATTCTTATGCATTATTATTCTTGAATTAGACATTTCCTGTTTGGGGGAGGAGTTAGGAAAACAGTCAGTTGCAGAGGTTGAAAACACTGCTTTGCTGTCAGTTTTAAAGCCTTTGTTTCCATCAGAACAGCACAGTCTCTCCTCAAGTAATATTTGCTCCGTGGCTTTTCTCTTTCACAGTTCGACCTGTGTGAAGAAGAGAATGAAAAGCAGGAGTGATATATGCAGGGATGCTTGGCAATCGTCAAAGCATCAATCAAATGTTTTAACTCTGTGTGTTCTATTCATAGAGAGTCATTAATCACAGAGGAGGATGTCGCGCTGCTGCCTCAAAAAGCCTGTAGCAATGATGGAGGCGTGAAACTTTTCTCTCTGAAACTTGAGACTGAGCTGCTGAAGTATGGAGTGTGAATCTAAGCAAAATGTAGGCGTTAACCTTCAACACAACAGAGTTTGTCAAATATGTGGAAGTGTGTTTCTTGGAATAAGTTCATGATGTGTGCAGTTAAATGTTCTTCGTTCTGCGCATCAGTAGTGTTTGAGTGCAGATGCAACCATTTAGATACACACAGTGCAGCTGTGCATGTTTTTCCAGATGACAGTATATCGATCAGCCTCAGTTACATTATGTTAGCATTCCTCACAGTGTTATTCACACCATTAGACAGACAGAAAATAGCACCATTGTGAATTCGGCATCATTCTGGTGCCTGGGGCGCTTTAATGCCTGTCCTGATGGATTTCCTGAAATTAACATTTTCCAGGTTGCTCAGCAGTTTCCTCAATATTAATTTATAATATTTACAAAGTCTAAGACTGGGTGACAACATGAAATTCATAAAGCAGTCCCATTTTTTGTGCAAACTCCACAGCTAACATACCAGCACATTAAAGCTGCAGTACTGATGTGAACTACAGTAGCATTGCATTACAAGGTTGTTGACATGTACATGACATGTAGATTGCCCCAAGATTCACCTGTCAGACAAATATGTTTTCTTTAAAAGACTTTAGACTTAAATGAATCAGAAATAATGCATGATGTGTCTTTATATATATATTTAGATATATATGCAATATAATATAATATTTATCAAACTCGGGTCCTCTGCCATGGGAGTTTGAGTGTATGCAATATCTTAGCTGTTCGTAGGACTGCACTCTTCTGGACAGAGACCTCTGATGTTGTGCCTGGAATCTGCTGGAGCCACTCTTCCAGTTTTGGTGTTACAGCTCCTAATGCTCCTGTTACCACTGGGACCACATTGCTCTTCTGCTCCATCTGCTGCAGTTGTTCGTTCAGCCACTGGTATTTCTCTGTTTTCTCCTGCTCCTTCTTTCTGATGTTGCTGTCCGCTGGGATTACCACATCTGTCACAACTGCAATCTTCTGCTCCTTGTCAACCACCTAAATATCTAGTTGGTTGGCCAGCAGCTGCTTGTCTGTCTCGAACTTGAAGTCCCACATCTTTGGTGGTGTCTCCCATCAGGAGTTAGGAACTTCTTATCCATATGCGCCACAGACATTCCTGTACACTATCCCAGCCACTTATTTGTGCCTCTCAGTGTACGCTGTCCCAGCTTGCTTTCAAGCAGCTGAAAAGTGTAGTGGCAACATTACCATCTTTGGAACAACAGAGTGGGGGATCGAATCTTGGCCAGGGCATGCATCCCCAGGCTAGACTCCCAGTGCACTATCCAAGCCTACCTCAGAATATGAGCAAAAGATACATAACTGAAGCTACACTGGCTTGGATGTCGACCAGCTTAACAAGGTTAGTGTTAGGTGTTGGGGAACCAGGATATACTGATAAGAAGTGGGCTACTGGAACAAGGTGTACATGGACAAGGGCATGGAACTGATGGAATGCTACTGTGACAGGGGAACATATGTATATATATATATATAACAGGCAACACAGTGAACAGTGGTTTCTGATTGGCTGGGAGGTTTCCAAGCAGACACATAACTCAGGTCAACAGTTAAATTAAAAAGCCAACATCTAGCAAGGCATGATAAACTTAATGAATAACAAACTAGGATAGAGGAAATATTTTATGTCTGTTCCACAGAGTTCTATTTTCTATAATCTTCACACCTTTGATTGTGACACATTGGTTTATTAGTATTTGGCTGAACAGCTCATAGAATTATACTTGTGAGAAGAAGCTGTGAAGTCATCCTTTCCATAAAAGGTCACCAGTCAAAAATGTCATCATCACTTGGTTAACATAACTTCAATCCTCAGTCACTTGTAACTACTTAAGTCATAAGATGCATTAACTTGATAGACATCACTATAAGAAAACATGACAGTGAGAAATCAGGTACTTCGATAGATAACAACGGCAGTGATGAACAGTGTGGCTTGTAGCGCTGTAGCCTCCATTTCTACCTGTACATGTTTCTACAGTAGAATCACTGTAGCAATTGCTTTGAAGTCACTTTGAGCTGGTTTTTTCAGCTTGCCTTTTTGTTGTCGGTTTTGTGTTCGTACGTAAACACTAAAAGATTGTATGTGTGTCCTCACTGGGATACAGATCTGTGTCGGCATGTGGGACTGTAGCCTCAGGTTTATATTGTTAACTGGTAGTTAGGTGACAGTGTATTTCAGGCCAGGTTATGGAGTACTGGGAAAGTAATGTAACGAGTAGGGTAACAAATTACTTTCTCTGTCAAGTAATTAAGTAACGTACTGCATTACTGTTAAGACAAGTAAAGAGCATTGTTAATAGATTAGTATTAACAATGCTCAATAGTGAATAATAGTATTAGCCTGAATTAATTACTTCAAATGTGTTCTCATGTGTCATGTAATACCTTAACACCTTGTAAGAACATATTTTACAATTACTTTTTCATAGTTACTGAACATAAATAAATGGCCACAGTGTGTCTAGAGATCCACAAAAGTTTAGAAAAGACTATGCCCTCATTGTTTTCTTTTGCCATAGATCACAAAGAGTGTCTCTGAATAAGGCTTTCAGGTTTGCAGCCTAAAGCTGTCTTAAGCACTGAACAGATCTATCCACTAACCTTGACTGCAAGACTGGACAGTCTTTATGCACTTCTAGCAAATGATCACCAAAATACCTAGTGGATAAAATTTATTACTGACGGTCCCAAGCCCAGATAAATGGAAGGGTTGCATCAGGAAGGGTATCTGGTTTAAAATTGGCACCAAGTCAACATGTGGATCCATCCATTGAGGTGACCCCTTTGGAATAGGGGAGTGGCCAGTAGTATCTTCTTTATTGATGGCAATGTCCTAACAACAATAAAAAAAATCTTAGTTTTAGTATGTTATTATGTGTTTAACTTTACAGTTTGAGGAAATTCACATAGCCAAGAGTTAAGTTTTAAAACTGTAATGCTGTCAAAAATCAGAAATGGCCTCCCTAATTGCATGGTGGAGGTGAGTCGTTGAAGAAGTACTTGGATTATTTCCCCCCTAAGTACATAAAAATACTACTATTTAATACTACTACTTTCAATTAGTAGCACAAGTGCTATATTCTAAATGTATGTAGTTATCAGGAAAAAACATACTTAAAGTATACTGGAAATATGGAACAGCAACAAGACCCAACAGCAGAGATCAATAACAACAGATATGAAATTCAAATCCTCGATATGTAATGGGTACCTTGTCATGGTGGAGAGATTTGTATGCTCTAGTGATCCCAGGTATTATGTTGTTGGGGGCGAGTTGCTGTTGGTAGGATCTCCCATGCCAAATCGCTCCTGGGTGAGGGGCCAGACCAAGGATGATTCAGAAGACCTCTATGATAAAATTATAAAATGATCAATGGAACTGGCCCCAGAGAGCACTGGGTGACCAGGCTTTAGCCCATAGGGGACAGCCGGGCTCAGCCCTAAGGAGCCTCATGGGCCAGTCCTTCTGTGAACCCACCACCTGCAAGAGGGGCCATAGGGGTCCAGTGCAATTAAAGGCAGAGGCCTTGGTGGTCCAATCCCTGGTTTCTGAAACTGGTTCTTTGGACATGAAATGTAGCCCTCTCTGGTGTGGAAGGAACCTGAGCTAGTGGGCAAGGCCAAATAATATTGGCTAGCTATAGTTGGACTCACCTTGATGCACTGCAGGGGTTCTGGAGAGGAGCTGGACTCTATTTCATTCTGGAGTTGCCCTCTGTGAGAGGCATCAGGCAGGGCCAAGTACACTTATATCTTCTGCTTCAGTGCCTTTATATTGTGGTTTTATCCTGGTGGATGAGAGTCCCCCAGCCTTTTTGGACACCCTCAGTGGGGTGCTGGTGGTAAATTGGATCAGGTGGTGGGGGAGGATACCAGATAGGCTCGGCATGCCCAAATATATAGTTAGGGTCCGTTGGGAGCGTCTGGCAGAGGCAAGGCCCATCTCCAGCAGAACTTCAACAGGGAGGCTGAGGATGTCACCCAAAAGACCAAAAGACAACACACAAAGTTATAGATGAAATCGAATGATAGCAGTATAATCAATAATACCAATCGATCCATTAATGGATAAACTTGGATCTGATATTGTGACAGCCCTAGTGGTGATGAAATACAAAATAGCAAAAAATTAAACGATTGAAGTAAAGTGCAAATGTTATTTAGTAAATTTAGTTAGCCACTTTTAGAGCTGTATCATATCCCTCACCACCCCACCTTGTTGGCTCATTGTTTTTCTCTGGACTACTCTTAGTAGGTATCAAGGGGCAACAGCAGCATTTTGTTTAAAATGGAGTCAACAAAACACTAATTAGCAGGCATCTGTGTCTGTGTTTTGCACCCATATAGAATGCAGCTTGCTAGCTTTAGCTGATAACTTAGCACTGCACCCTCTTGTCCAAATGTGGTGAATTCTGGCTGATAGTACTTTGGCTCCACAGTGTATGCTATGAGCTTGTAGTGGTACACTTAAGAGATGCTTTTTGTCAGGTTGCGAATAGACTCAAGACTAAGTGTTTACACTCAATGAATGTATCAGTGATATTGCCCGATCAGTAAAAATATTGAATTAAATTAATTAATAAATACCCACAACAACACTCTCTTTAGCTGGTGAGGAGCCTTATGGTAAACTGCATAAAAAATACTGCATGCTTCTATTCCTCAAGGATGATATTTTTCTCTCTGCACTGAAAGCAAGAAGCTCTTACTCATGACATATTCAGAAAAGCAGAGGGCGTCTAGCTTTTGCAGAGGAGAGCTGATCCCCTGAGAGAACTTCTCCATAGAAAATAATGAAAAGAAGCATGTTTAAAAGGCCCTGTCTGAGCAGTAATAGCTATGTTTCCATCCAAATGACAAGCTCACGTTGAGCAAACCTAAATGCAAATGAGGTGGCTCGAAGCAAATAAATAGGTTGCTTTGACATAAATTCATGTCAGTAAAAATGCACAGTGATGACAAATCCTCTTCCATGTTCCAGGAATGAGCTAATTTTGGAAAAAAGATGCTATAGTGCACTAAAGTAGCACACATATAATGTTGTTTGAAGACAAAAATAGATGATATTCAATGAGTCACAATGCTAATCTACTAAGTGAAAATGAAACCCTTTGTGTTCAGTGTGGGAGTGACAGCAGAATGACATGTCTTAGTATGTCGTCACTGGTATTTCAGGAAATCCAAGTGACATCAAACACTGTCATCCCGTCACTCTCACTCACTACGTCCTGATTTATATAACAAAACTGGGATAAACTCAGCTAAGATAGTCATCACGATAAACTGTGATGTTTCCTCTGATATTGAGTCTGTATAGCACTGGCACTGGCACTTCTTCACTGCTTCTTCTTCTTCTTGCTTTACATTGTCTGTGTTATTGCAGCAGTGACTTAGGATTGGATGATAATTGTTGTGGACACAATGAAACGGCCAGCCGAGCACTCAGTGGCTCTAAGCTCTTATAGACTTAAGTGGCTGTGGTGGATCTGTAAAGTGCTTGTGGAAGCACAGAGGGAACCTAACCCATCTCCTGTTTCTATCTTCTTGCTCCTCAAATGCTGCACAGTCACTGAACGCCCTCCTTTCCTTCATTACATATTCCCCCCTACAACCCCTCCCTTTCTTTCTCTAATTTCCTCTTTCCATAAATCTTCTCTCTCCATGCTCTTCTGTTTCCTCGCCTCCATTTTGTAACTGAGGCATACTCGGTGCTCATCATTTCTGTCGAGCCCTGATTCACTTTCCTGGAACCTGTCTCTCCATCTATCTTGCCAGTTTTTCAGCAACATGAATGCAAACCTCTCCTCCACCTTCTCCACGCTTATCTCCTCATCCTTCCATCAGTCTCCATCACGGCCGACTGCTGCCACTTCAGACCTGTCTGTCCATGCATCTCTTTCTTATTCTTGCCCTCTTACCAGCACAGAGTTCCCTCTGTCTTTCTCAATCTATCTCTCTCCTGGCAAACAGAGAGATGTCACTATACTGACACCAGCGTGGGTTTGAGCTGTGTTTTGGGGATTTACACCATTAAAGTATTTTGCTCACTACATATCAATAAAAAAGACTGGAGCCAGTATTGCTGAATGAAGTAACATTAGAAAATACCCCACATATGATATATTGTAAGCAGGAGAACTACCTCTTGCTGACAAATTGTATTTTGTATTGTGTTTTGGCTATACTGTACTGTACTAGATTCAGTAGTTACAATTATGTTGTTACTTGCGTTACAAAGGTTCTTTATTTATCTGCACGCCGAGAAAGGAAAAAAAAATTCAAACAAACATATTTTTTCTTCCTGCACACTTACGCTAGAATCAGCTGATTTCAGTTCGTGTGTAGGAGGAGGAAATTATGAAATTGAGAAATTGTGGAGCGGTCTACAGCGGAGATATGGAGATTCCACAGAAGGACAAGGGCACGATGGTAAAGTGCAAACTGCATCCACAGAAACAACCGAACTTCAACAGGTAACAAATGCAGTGATGAGCAGTCAGGCTCCAGCCTCTGTTTCTACAGTAGGATCACTATGGGGATCACTGTGGGGATCACTTTGAAGTCTCTTTGGGCTGGTTTTCATCTTTGCTTTGTGGTCTCGGGTTTGTGTTCATACATAAAAACTAAGAGAAAGATCATATGATCATTAGAATAGCGATTTGTGTTGGTGTGTGGGACTGTAGCCTTAGATTTATATTTATATATAACTGGTAATCGTGTGACAGTGTGTATCACTCCCTTCAGTTCTTAGTTTTAGCAGGCAACCTACTATATCACCGAACAGTTCAATATTGAAGGAACAAGAATTACCCAAAACTCACAGCTGCACAATCCGCTGGTGGTCCTGTTAAAAATGTTTATTAAAAAAGGAAGATTTTGGGTAACATATTAAAAAACTACCTTTAATGTGAAAAAGAAAGCAAGAAAACACAAATAGTGCCCTTTTTTTCTAACAATGCTTGCATAAAACCTCAGCACTTTAGCTTCCTTTACCCACAGGTACTGAGCTGTGAGTATTACTGCTGACCCCCATATACTCAATTGTCTAGAGGTTGAAATCAATAGCCTAAAAAATCTTTTCCTGTAACTTGGATGGACTTGGTGTATTTCAAATATTTGTTGTTGTTGTTGTTTGGGGGCAAAAGTGGTCAGAAAGTTGACACTGAAAAGATAATGATAGGAAGTTAAAAACAACAGAAAAAAATCAAGAAAAGCAAGTAAAAACATTACCCTTGGAGATGCAAGATAAAAGGTATCCCATATAGGAACAGCAGGACAGAGCAGGGCGCATAAGCAGGGAGAAATCAGTGAATCTTTACGGAGCTTCCTGCCTTTGCTGCTGAGAGCCCACGGTATAAATCATGAATCATTTACAGTCTCTTTCCCTCAGGAGGCTGTGTTTAAATATTAATGCTCTCCATTCAGATCACAGCCACCCTGACCTGCATAGCTAGGTCTGCTCCCCAAGGACGGCATGTACACACCCTCTCTGCTCACACACACATACAAAGTACTTTTGTGGATCATCTATAGGCAGAGATAGAAAATTCCAAACTGCTAGCTAGCTCTGTCATGCTGTCTCCTAGGTATATGCGTGCACACATGAAGTTGACATGGTCATATTGCAGTAAAGTTTGCTCTGCCCCTGTGTGTTCTCTCCTTTGTTCATGTTTTTGCAAGTGATATTAATGCAAAACAACTTTTAGGTCAGTATTGTAGATAGAATTCTGCAGCTGCCTTTCCTTTGTTTTTATCTTATGTGTGTATGGTACCAGGCATAAAAGACAGGAAAGCTGGTGGTTTTAGTTTCTGGACTAGCTGGGAAAGTGGATGGTGAAAGCAAGTAATGTTCTTATGCCCCTAAAGATTTGCAACAAGTCTGCATCTGGGTGGCCCAGATGACAAGACCACTTGGCTACCAGTGCACTGTTTGAGGGTGGGAAGCTGGTGAGGGATCAAGTCTTCGTCTCTGCAATAGCATTTCCTACTCATTAGTTAGATGTAGTCCTGGGGAACCTCTTTTTTGGTAAAAGGGAAGTTCTTAATCTCTTCTAAACAGTAATACAATATTAGATCAACAAAACATTGTGCTCATGTTCAAATCTATTCAATTTTATTTATTTATGTAGTGCCAAATCACAACAGTCACCTCAAGGTGCTTTATGTTGTAAGGCAAGCACCCTGCAATAATAGATGAAAACCCCAACAAGTGAGCAAGCACTTGGGGAATGTGGGAAGGAAAAACTCCCTTTTAACACGAAGAAACCTGTTAACCGGTTAAATACCCTAGGAACCACATGTAAGCCTGCAGTCCGAGAGCAAAGTGCTGTATTGGGGTAATATGATACTAACTAACTAACTAACTAAGAGGTCTTTAAGATAAGATAGGGTCTGATTATTCAAGAGAAGCTCCCTGTTACATCCAGAATAAACATATTTATTTTAAAATGTTGATTTTCTAATCTTCCACTTTGTGTTTTTATGTCATTTTGGACATTTGAATAACATACTGACATCACATTAGCTATTGGATCAAGCAAATCCGCAAACAAATGTAATATTTACATATCCAGCTGATGAGAAGCTGCATTAGCATTGAGATATGTTTGGCAATCTGATGAACATTAATCCAATACTATTCTTTGGTCTTCACCATCGATTTATGGGAATGTTTGGTTCTTTAGTAGCTCAGTGCTATAATATATATAGAGTTTAGGTTGCACATTAGCCAAAAACACACCTGCCCCTCAATTTCTGTCCTTCATTTCCATTAAGCAGGCAGAGCAAAGTTGGTAATTTAGTCATAAGTGTAAGGCTAATGTTGTTTATTGTGTACTATTCTCTTACATTGACTGGTGCTTTTTTTGTGGCTAGGTTAGGTTAAACAATAAAGAACATAGCTTAAGTATCCACAGTAAAGCATGCTAAACTAGCAGTGCAGTTTCTGCTTATAACATGTATGTTGTTGTTTCCATGCACTAAAAAATAACTACACATTCAAACTAATTTACTCATTTAAGTTCGTTTGGATTTTCAGTATTGCTTTTGGAGTTTACCAGCTGGGTGGAAAACAGAGGAAAGATTTGCACCCTTTTCAAACCAGCAGTCTTTTAAACACTGTGAAAAACTTGTGTTTCTGTGTGGAAAGTATAGGAATGATAATTAAAATATGTCTGTGTTATTTTTACATGAAAATGTCAACTACACGGGGTAAGTAAAACAGCGCATGTTCGCAACCAGGTGATATAGATTTACCCCAGATTTCTTTTGTAGGCTCCCAGAAAACCAAAGTAAAAAAAAGCTTTCAGAGGGGGAATATAATTTTCTGTTGCTATAAATTACCCCATTCATAATAGATCTAGAAATTCAACCCACTGTCCAATATAGAAATATTGATTAGGGCAACTTTAAAGTTAGGAAAAGATTGCCTCTGTGGTGACTTTGCCATTGATTTTAGGAGATGTGACTTCAAGCATGGCCTTTGGTGTCACTTGTAGGTGTTTGAATTAAACTGAAGTGAACCACTAGTTCTCTGATCTTCCTGGTGAGGACAGCCTCCACCCTGCAGAGGATGTTAGAACTGTCAAAACCTCTGGCACACCTTGGGTAGGCTAAAATAGGAAACAAAACCAGAGATAAATAAACTCTCCCAACTCTTGCTCTTTCTCCTTACCATGCCTGTTTCTTTCACTTTATCTTTCTTAATAACACTGGGAGCATCCCTTCTACAATATTTGACAGTAAAACAAACATTCCAGACATCTGCCATAACCCTGTGAACACTTTCTCAATTCAGCTAAGCAAAAAGATGAGAATCCACCCCAAGCTTACACTGCCAACACCCCAATTAGTGTCACCTCCTCCAGTCTGGAACATTCCTCGACATGGCTCACGCTCTCCTTCCATTTCTCTCTTTGTTCTGCCCCTTTAATTCCCATCTTTTTAGCCCCAGGCGAACTTACACATACACAGGTATCTGCTGCCTTTCCGATTTTTTTCCATTTTGTTTTATCTCCTCTGGTGTTTTTTTTTTAAACACTCTGCTTCACTGGTTCTCTCACAGTGCTCTTTTAGTACGCCCATTGTTTAGATCAATCTTTCCAAATCAATACTTAATATCAGAAAGAAGCGCTGGCCTTTTGCTATATGTACCCTGGCGTATCGTCAAGACACACCGACCATCGTCTCCATTCAACCTATTCACACCAAAAGTAATGAGATATTGAATTGGACTCAAATAGACTAAAGAGCGACCAATACTGTACCATCCACAATTGGTGCGTTTCTCCCCAAAACCCTGATAATATTTAGCGTCACAGCCTCATTTTTCTTTGTTTGTTTCTTATTCTGTGAACAATGCAAGCTTTACATTGACCAAAGCATCCACTAATTATTCCACTAGTGAGAAAAACTGCGTAATTGACGTGTATTTCACATGATAAATGAACCCTCGACCAATGACCTTTCTGCACTAAAAGCGTGTATTTCCAACGACGTGTGTTTTTGAAGGGCCTGCTTTCAAATGACTTCGTGTCTCTCAGGATATTCCCTGTCCTCCCATTAACCATGCATTACAGGCCTAAGTGTAGTGCCTGGGATAAGTGGGCAGCAAGCAGAATTTAAGTGTGTGTTGCGTGCCGTGTATAATTCATCATGTGAGGAGCCTCAAGCTTTTTTAATGGTCTCTGCTCTCATTATCCAGTCTCTGTTTTCCTGCCGACCCTTCTGAGAGTTCCCCCTAATGGAAGGACAAATAGATTCATATGAGATTGTAATTACAGCGTTTTTAAGCAATAAGCACATCCAGTTAAGGTAGCAAAAGGAGTGTATCTCAGCCATTGCTGCTGTGCCAACCAGCAGGACATGAGCACAAGGAAAAAAAGAACAGTCCAATCAGACAGTGTCAGATTACTCAACAAGCTTGTCTGTCATTCGTCTACACTCTAGTCTCGCTTCCTGTTTCCATCTGTTTCCTGTCTCTGGGGTGACTGATGGGACCTTTGGAAGAGGTGAGCATCACGTCAGAGTTACAAAGCACTGACTCGTCTGTCAGACCCAGATCCGACTACATTAAATGAATATAGGCAGATGATTTTCTTGAGAGGGCTAATTTAATTGAGATGTTCTGTGCTACTGAATTGTTTCATTTGCATATTAAAAAAAAAATGGAGAGAAAGCCTTCAGTTGGTTAATTAAGGAAAAGAAAACAGTGAGAACAAGGATGACACTGCTGTTTGACAGCATTTCCAGAACCTTTTTGAGTTATTCACAGTAAAACGTGGTGTGACTTTTCAGAAGACAGTTCAATCGTCTCAGAAGAATTGTAGAAGAAACAGCCGAGACAACCAGGAAAGTAATACAATTGGGTAATTGACAGCAGAAAGCATGTGGCCAAATATATCTGGCAAGGCTCCCTGTGTTGTTGAAACATGAGCGTCGGATATTCACTTCCCTGCCAAGAGGAGCTCATGCATAAACAACACTGTCATATTTATATAGGCATCCCCATGGAGTTATTCCACTATTGTGCTGTTACACTAACTACCTCTGCCGAGGGAACATGACAGTATCGCCACAACACATGTTCGTAAGTGATTAAATTTCACTCTCCCCTTGTAGGCCTCTCTTATCAGTGAGTATTTTTGGTGTTTCTCAGCTGCAGAGAGGGTCACTAGGGGCAGCTGTGGGAAGCAGATAAAAAATTGTATTTTTCATTGCCACTGAGCTGCCGTGCACACCCATCACCAGACGCACATGCCGGGAAATGTTGTCGAGGCCATCCTCGGGAGTGCTGGGTTGATAAAAACAGATTCCCTCCATAGCACTTGAGCGTTATTATTCTCTCGGCTTTTTTTTTTTTTTTTTTACCGTCTATCT
>VUQS01074565.1:0-17799 GCA_015108495.1 Heterochromis multidens | reverse complement strand
GTCTTGGCCATAGTGGAGTTTGGAGTGTGACTGTTTGAGGTTGTGGACAGGTGTCTTTTATACTGATAATGAGTTCAAACAGGTGCCATCAATACAGGTGACGAGTGGAGGACAGAGGAGCCTATTACAGAAGAAGTTACAGGCCTGTGAGAGCCAGAAATCTTGCTTGTTCGTAGGTGACCAAATACTTATTTTCCACCATAATTTGCAAATAAATTCTTTAAAAATCAGACAATGTGATTTTCTGGATTTTTTTTTCTCATTTTGTCTCTCATAGTTGAGGTATACCTATGATGAAAATTACAGGCCTCTCTCATCTTTTTAAGTGGGAGAACTTGCACAATTGGTGACTGACTAAATACTTTTTTGCCCCACTGTAAGTACCATTCATTTATGTATTATATGTCAATTATACAAAATTCATAGAAAAAGGCATGCATCTCAAGCTAATTAATATATAACCTTGGGAGTGGGAGACTTCTTGATACCACTATCTCACAATCACATCATGATGAAACAACAGACTAAATTACTGCCTTGGGAAACGTAGGGCAGTGAGAGTTGAGTGGATTTATTTGTGATGACTCACCAACAGCACTTCTCATAAATTGGTTATCACCCCAATAACACTTCAAATAAAGAGGTATATCTATTTCACAAGTAAAAACATACTTTTAATAATGCATGAAAAGTCTGCTTTAATGTCTCACGGCAGAGCAGTTCAAAGTTCTCTTCAAGGAGTATCAGGATGCACCGTGCCTGCAGGCATGCCTTCAGGAGAAGACATGCTGAGAGCAAATCAAACACCAAATTGCCATACTTGTATTCTCTTTGTCCACAGGCAATGCATTAGACACAGGGCAATATTGCAAAGTGCAGATTGCCACATTACTTTTGGTGGCATGAAAACTGCTTTGCAGAACAAATTTTGAAACCTGGAGCTAACCTCTGAAGAGCTGACTATGGTGATGCTGTCTGTGGAATTATCAAAACCAATCGGGACGTTATCAGTGAGGCTAGACTTACTAGCTTGATAATAAACAACACAAACTTGGAAATATGAACCACTGGGGGGAAGAGAAACACATAAACTTTGAATGATGGATGCTAGATCTCTCATTAGTTACACTGCTGCAGGCAATTAATATTCTAAATGCATAAATAAAGACCAAATGTACATGTAGAGCATTTAGGCACCTTAACTGCTTTAAAACGCTTCATACAGCTGAAAAACATGATTAAACACACTGATTCGAAACACTAATTATATAACTGTGTTAACAGTTAACATTTTATTGATAACATCGACAAAATTATGATTCCTTAAGTTTTATTTAAGCACATGAACTAACAATGCCTTCACCATATATCACGACAAAGGAGTTCATAACATATTATTCAATAAATCATGTGTTTAATCATGAGTCATGTATTACTTACGCTTCAGTTAAGCATGTAGATCATTTATATGAAAATATTACTGATGTGTTTGTTCAGCTGAAAATATGGTCCGGATGTGATATATTTTACATGGTTCAGTATTCTCTTTCACGGCATTACAAAAATAATTTCCACAACTGTGAGTATGCAAGAGTACACATGTATAAGAGTGCGTATGTAAATTTTGTCATCAAACAGTGAGGGGAGGGACCATGCAGCTACAGACACCATAGGCAAGTGATGATTCCTGTTATATATTTTTTTCAAGTCCGCCTGAAGGATGCATGCGTAGCTGTAATGTCTCGTGGGCAAGTCTGTGCAGTCAAAAGAAATTGGCAGGCATGTTGCTGCCTGATCTGTACAGGAAACTGGACATGTTCTACACAGGTGCTAAAAAGCCACATCAGAAACCCAATTCCTTTTACTCATGCAAAAAGGGCTTTTTCCTGTTCCTAGACATATACAGTATTTGGTTCCTGTTCATAAAATGGCTTACAAACGTGCATCGAACCAATTTATGATGGATTCTATGATTAAAATAACATTTTATGTTTGATTTTACTAGTTTTGAAATGGAAGATTTATTTTTTTCTTAATAAAAAAGTTAATATTTTATCTCAAGAATGCCTAATATATTGCACCACTTACATAGAAAGTTGCATTCCCCTTATCAGATAAACTCTGTTTTAGTAAAGAATGTCTATGAAGCTGATTTTGTGATCCATGATCAAAGACATTTAAAACTTGCATAAGTTGCACATAGAAGCTGTAAAAAAAAAAAAAAATATATATATATATATTTATTAATGTCTACTGTATGTTTAAAGATATATACCAATTAACAGCATAAGGTGTGGATTCAATTCACGCTTTCCTTTATGTATTTAAGATATAAGACAGTGTTTGGAAATAAAATAAATCAACTTTAAGAGAAAGATGAAAGAAACAAGTAAAAATGTGTAAAGTGCAAATTTTTTACGATGCTGATATCAATGTGAACCAGTGTAAATTTTGTTGACGAGTAATTTTTGTCATAGTTTTCATCGACAACCTTTTTTTTTCTGACAAAAACAAGACGATAACTAAATAAAAACTAATGCGCGAGAACAAAAACTATGTATTGAATGTATTGACACTTTCATCAATGAATAAAAACTAGAAAATGTTCTGGAGAGATGAGATCCAGTCAGAAGTAATCTCCATGTGCAGTAAAGCTAGACACACAATCTGCCCCCGACAAACAGGGCGGTGGGGAGGGAACTCCCATACTCCCTTTTTCTCATGAAAACGCAACAAAATGTCAACGCATGGGAAGAAGAGAAGAGTAGACATATGGACACATTTCACATTTGATGTGAAAGAAAATACGCTTTGTGAACGGTGTAGAGCAACTCTCACCGGTAATAACACGACAAACTTTTACACTTTATATTTTAGTCACTGAATCAACTTTAGATTTAGTCAACAATAACCTTCTGGTATTTAGTTGACTAAAACTAGACTAAAACTAAAGGAATTTAGGTGACGAAATTATGACTAAAACTAAATCAAAATTTGCTGTCAAAATTAACACTGATGTTAACATTAATAGAGATGTCAGGTAACAGTAGTAGAGCAATTTTAATCCAACACCAGCAAGAAAATTATTAATTTTAATCTCTAGTGATGACAGGAAGTATGTGCACTTTCACACAGTTGTAGAACAAATCGGGTTTCCAGTATGGAAAGCGACACAAACAGTCATTCCTGTTATACTTTTTTCTCCAAGTCCACTTGAAGGACTCATGCGTAGTTGTCGTGTCTTGTCCGCGGTCACAAGAAACTAGCAGGCATGTGGTTGCCTGAAGAGAGTCTCACACTTACCATGTGACCACCACATTTATGTCACTCTGACCTAAGTGGACCTTTGCATATTCACTTATGTACAGACATCTGTTGTGGCTGCAGTGTTATACTCCAGGCTGACTCCATGTGGACTTGGATAATTACCCGTCGACAGTGGCATTCTAACTTTAACACCATTAACAAATGATGGGCTTCTGTATGGAAGCTTGTTTCTACCACTGAAGAAAAAAAATTGCTATCCATAACAAAAAATTTCGACTTAGGTATCTCAAAATTTCTAGTTAATAAGCCAAAATTTCAAGAAAATAACTCGAAATTTCGAGTTAGGTATGTCAAAATTTTGAGCTAATAAGTTGAAATTTCAAGAAAATAGTTCAAAATTTCAAGTTACCTTTGCCAACCAGGATTCTTCATGAAGGAACGTCATTTCCTTCTTACCCGGAAGCAGAAGGCGGAAGGCATCAGCGACCAACGCTACAGCTAAAGGTCATGAATGAGCAAACCGCTGAGTACTTTCAGTGTAGTTTTACAAATAATGAAATCCTTGCATTACTAGCTGAATCATATGGCGTTATTATCAGCACAAGAGCAATTTGTTCATGTTTCCTATACACTGGTAGCACACCGATGCTATCACTACCTGATATTGAATGCGCAATCTGTTTCTGGTTAACAAGGAAATGACGTCATTCATGGAACTTCCTGATTGGCAGATTGGCAAATTTCGAGTTAGGCATCTTAAAATTTTGAGATACCTAGTTATTTTCTCGAAATTTCGAGTTATGGATGGCATTTTTTTTTCAGTGACAGAAACAAGCTTCCATACTTCTGCACACATCTCTCTAGTTAAGTTGTGAGTTGCTAATTTGAACGCACAGTCACATCTTTTTTTCACTTTGTCAAATCTTGGCCCACATATGCCAATAAGTTGTCATGCCGTGTTTTCTATAATGCCTTTATGATGTTAGCATCTATGCTAGTGCTACTACGTTACTATGCCAATTAGTTACTATGTCAATTTAAGAGTATTTAAGTATTTAAGCATCTCTGAAGGCAAATAACCGTTGTACTGTCCTTTGCTGAGGTGTAGTCCCAAACTACTTGTAATGAGACATGTAAGTTGTTGCTGTCATTAGAGTTAATACAGTGATTTTGTTAAGTTAGTTGGCTTATCTACACTCAGTGAATCAAATCTGTTCTCTGGATATTTTCTGTTTATTCAGTTTTAGAGAAAGGAGAAGAATTTGAGTTTCAGCACTGTCTGTCTAACTGAAGAGCGTCAGTACATTCAGTGCGGACAGAAAAACTGATTCCCTTCCCTTACCATGTACCTGCAATGTCCACAGTCGGACCCCTCTCTGTCTGTCTCTCTCTCTATCTGCACTGGACAGATGAAATCAGTGAAAAAGTGAATAAAATGTATTACCATAAAGAGAATGTTACAACTGTTGCTGCTAGGTGGACATGCTGCATTTCTTGTTCAATCTCCCTCTGAGTTTTTCTTATTGAGAAACTGAATGCTAACTGGCCTGACAGCCTGCTTGATTCTTACCTTTCCAGGAACTTTGGTCTTGTTGTTGTTATTGTGGGAGGCCAGAATAACGTCTTCGTGGACACGATCCAGAAGCCATAAGAGAAATTCCAGGGCATCATGCTGGGAATTACCACGAAACTGTGATCCATACTTGGACACTGTAGCCTGGAAAAAAGCACCACACACAATTACAGTGTCTTTCTTTCTTGCAGATGACAGCTACAAACATGTTAAGTTATGATGGAGCGACTTCACAGTTAAAATATCTATTCTATCCACATACTCCCACATCCTATTTTGGTTGCTATTTGAGTTTTATAACTTGTTAGATTTAAAGCTGTGTGCGGAGACCCCCAAAAAGTGCCTTGTTAAGATATCCTTTCTACAGAAGTTTCTCCCACAATATGTGAATCTCTTGCACTGCTTGGTTACTGGTTTTAACAGCCCCAGTGTGTTCGTTGGTATAGCTGGGACTCCTGAATGGGCAGATGCACCTTGGGCTTCTCCACAGAACGCTGATCAGAGGAATCCTAGAATTGCAAATTTGCACAAACACAGTTCACACTTTCCCTCGTCTCTGCCCAGCCCACGCTTTGACTTAAGAATGTGCAAAATCTGCCTTTGTGTAATACTTTAAAAAAATGCTTTCTAATAAAAGTTTAGGTAATCTAAAAGGATCACCTTCCCACCTTGTTGTCTCATTTAACTAAAATTTCAAGCTTTTGCTAACAAATAAGAGGTGCGAATAACATTTAGCTTAAAAGCAGGTTGAAGACTACATCAACTCAAGTACAGTTTAATGTCACTTCAGATGTGAATCGCACACAACTCAATTAGGCAAAGAATTTGCTTCATGAACTGCAGCTGGCAGCCCGGAGAAGCAGAGGCTGTGATGAGAGATTATTGCAGAAGGAACAAAAGACTGACACTAATATGTGATATGCCTCTTAAAGCTATTACACCCCAATGTGATGTAGGGTGTCTGACTAAGCTAGAGGATTGTGAGTTGAGAGCTTTCAGTTCTTTAATAAACGGGTAGACATACTGAATTAAAAAAACAGCTAAACCAGCACTGAAGTGTCCTTGAGCAAACCAAGTAAATTAATATTGCTTCAGCCCACAATATAAAAGGTGCAGTTGTGCTGGGCAGCTGGCCTGCCTGACTGTGTGCAGCTGTTTGAATGCAGGATAGAGGGATAGATGTAGAGCTAGGACTGCCTCTTCAAAGTAATTACTGAAATGTGGATAGGAGCAAAAAGTGAACATAAAAATTCACAAACATAAAAAATGCTGGCATAGACTTGACTGAGCAATAAGGTTCTCTAATCTTGTCTTCTGATCTTGTCATGAAAGTGAAGCTTCCCGTGCCTCATACATCTCAAGGAAGCCAAAAAGTGAGTTTTGTCATTGCAATAGCTACAAGATACGACAGTCAGAAAAGACACCACAGTTAGTGAATACAGAGATACTATTTTTAGCTGAAACAACTGGAAACCCATGCAATACACAATCAGTTTCATGACAGCCTATAATATCAATCCATTCATTGATATTCCATGTGCTATTGCTTATCCGAGTCTGGGTCACAGGAGCAGCAGTCTAAGCAGAGAAGCCCAAACCTCCAGCTCTTGGGCCACCTCCTCAGGCTCTGCTGTGGGGACACTGAGGTGTTCCCAAGGCAGCTGAGACATGTAATCTCTCCAGTGTGTCCTGGGTCTCCCTTAGGGCCTCCTCCCAGTAGGACATTAAATTAAATTAAATTAATTAAATTAAATTAAATTCAGTTTTATTTATATAGCGCCAAATCACAACAACAGTCACCTCAAGGTGCTTTATATTGTAAGGTAAAGACCCTACAATAATACAGAGAAAACTCTAACAATCAGGTGACCCCCCTATGAACAGGCACTTGGCAAAAGTGTGAAGGAAAAACTTGCTTTTAACCGGACAAAACCTCCGGCAGAACCAGGCTCAGGGAGGGGCAGCCATCTGCCACAAGTGGTTGGGGGTGAGGGAGGAAGACAGGACAGGACAAAAGACACAAAATGCTCAGAACACCTCACTTAGGAGGCATCCAGGAGACATCCCAGTCAGATGTCCGAACCACCTCAACTGGCTCCAACAGCCTATGCTATCAGAATGTTATTGACAATTTTTACCTTTTAAAATTGTTCTCTTAAATCATCAGGCAAGTGTTTTGTGAAGTCATAGAGCAAGAGAACCGAGGGACCATGTCCCATGGACTTCTTTTTGGATTTTCAGAAAATAATGTAGGCTTAAGCTACTTCCAAACAGGCCTCACTTTGTAGACCTGGAGTGTATTTGATTTCACTGTATTCAGAGTCCCTGCAACATCATACTAATGCCATTCCAAGACTGTCATTGCAACTACCCAATCACAATGGTGTGATGTCATAGCTCTGAAGCTCTAGGAAAATACTTAATACTTGTCCTGTAGTGGAAGTACAGAGTGACATAATGATGGGATGGTGGGAGGTTAAAGGAGTAAACACAGGAACCAAAAGTAAATTATAAGCAATTAAGTAAGTAACATATAAGTACTTTATCATTTTTTGGACTTAGTGGTCTTATTAGAAAAAAAAGAAAGAACAAAACCAACTGTCATCAGTCCTTTCCTAAACATCAACATGCTTAGGAAAGGATCATGATTTCCATTAAAGCAGACCTTTCACACTGTTGATCGTGTATTAAAAAGTACGAAGCCCTGAAGCCAAACTTCTGTGGTAATTTTCCCAGAGCTGCAAAGCTATAACCTCACGAAAATGTGATTTGTTGGTCTTGGAGGAACATTTATGATGATGCTGCAGGAACACCAACATAATATCAGATTGTGCAGAAGCTACATCCGTATTTTATTATGGTAGGACTTCTAACCAGAGCTATTTGCAGACCATTTCCCTGGTTAGACCAGCAACATAGGGTTATGAGTAGGGTATGTCACATTGACAGTCATGCCTGGTACTGTATGTACCAACATTTAAAATAAGCCCTCTGGAGTCTCAAACATGTGTCTTGTATTTCTAAACACACTTTACATTCTGTCCACCAGCCCAGCCCAGGATCACAGTATCATACCTTTCATTACAGATATTTCTGAATGAGACCAATCAGAGGAAATTCAGTCTAGTACAGCAGCCTTTTAAAACTGGGGAACAAGCCTGAGACATTCAGGCTCGTTTTGAAGAAATGCTTTGACATTGACTATGAACCATGACCTGCACTAACCTAAAGCTTTTGTGCAGCTAGTCATTACAGCAAAGTAATAACAGTAATTACCATCAGCCCTCTGAAGGTGGCAATTGTGTCAGTGATATAATTAAGGCTGTGGAAAACTGGCCATGTGTTTCTTTTTTTTTTGTTTTTTTGTTTATTGCCACTGGTAATGTGTCTAAGCATCTAACTGAAGGCAAAACAAGAAAATCATCCTTTAGACACTGTAAATATTTAAGCCATTTATCCATCATGAGTTAACTATTTTACCTATATTTTTTAGTTCATCTTTATATTTCAGCAATTTACATTTAGTTATTTAAACATTCAACCAACAATTTCAGCTGTTTGCTTAATAATTATTGTTCTATTCTAACCATTGGTGATTTACCTCGTCTCTGCCCACTTCCTTTATAGTTTCATGCACTCTCAGTTGCAACAAAGTCCAGTTTTTGAAATATCTGGATCTATACACACTCAATAAAAAAGATTCTTGGCCATCATAAACATGGAGCAATAATTTTGAGTAAAATGCAACTGAAACATATAAAATCAAAGGTTTATTTATTCAAATAATTCATCATTAAGGAAAATATGCTTGATATAAATTCAATATGTACCAATCAAGTAAATTTCATTTGACCAGATTCCATTAAATTTAACATTTTACACTGTACTTATGCAACAGAATTACATGGAAAATGTACTTGTAATCAAATTATTTAAAGTCAGTATTTTGGGCATAATTTTGTTTTGAGTGCATTCTTGATAATCATCGCTACTATCGCTACAATCTAATGTACATCTTTTTGTGAGTCATGTTCTGCAGCCTGCAACATACTGTAGATAATTGTGCAAAATTAACATGGAGATGGTAATTACTGACACATACCTGTGAAAAAGCACCACTGTCACCACAGCATATGCTCCCTAAACTGGCCTATCAATACACACTGCAAAGAGGATGGCATTCCTGTCCGGTCATCCTGTCTGCTCACCCTAACTCCCAACTCCCTTCTTTCTCAGGCCTCTCATGTTATAGAAACCATTAAACTGGCTTTTGAGCAATTGTTTGAGTTTCAGGCTCCATCCCTATCTGGCCCCTCTGTGCAAACACATCACCCTGTTGGGGGGGACGATGTCCAGATCAAAATAACACATCTGCTCACAGGTTGAGGAAACTCAGCACCTCAGCTGTAATGCTAGAGACATGTCTGTGAGAGCAGAAGCTCTGGACACACTGGCAGTGTTGGCATTATCACAAAGCAACCCAGAGGTACTTAAATCTTTTTTTGTGAACGCTTATAAAAGCTGCCTCCCTCCTTCTACCTGTATTGTCCTATAAGCCAGGTGGAATGTGGCACAGAGCTTGTTTTTCCTCCAGAGCAGGACTCTGCAGCCTACTGACCTGTGAGGAGACCTCTGCTGAGTCATTAACTGTGAAGATCTGCTGATCGAACGAGGATGATTCAACATTTACAGCGTAACTATACATGAACAGCATCATTATTTAAAATATAAAGTGCAGCACTGTACATCCTACCTAGGGTAATTTTCAAAAATAGAACCTTTTCAACATCTGCCCTTTTATCTTTTCTTATAAAAATTCATGTGATATGAAAATGTGCACTATGGGTAGTCCTTTTGCTGAACCTTTCCAATGCTCTTCTGACAAAACACGCAACTTTCAGAGACCAGCAAAGAAAGATAATCAACTTACAAAACCAACAGATTAATAGAGCTATTAGAACAAAGCTCAGTCCTTTGTGGAGAACTGTTTATTAGTGGTTTGGGCTGTCTGGAGTTCCTGCAACTGGGAGCTAATTTAGCCTCTCAGAAACAGGCCTCAGAGCTATCTGATCATTTTATAATGCCTCCCTTCAGGCAGCTGTGGTATTACTCAACAGGCAATTTCACAAAGCCCAGGATACACGAACTCTGGACCTCCTATGGTCTCAAACTACAGCCAAGAAATGTAGTGTGTGTGTGTGTGTGTGTGTGTGTGTGTGTGTGTGTACACTTTATAACAGGAAACATCTCATCACATATAAAGAAGAGCGTTTAGTGTTTTTTTCTTTTAATCTATCTTTTAATCTTGGCAAGATGCTTCCATGCTGTCCTCTTATTGTTTTAGTAATAAAATGTGATATCAGAGCCTCCCGAGATAAGAAGGAAATGAAAGTGTGGAACTGAAAAATTATTGGCAGCATGAATTAGGTTTGACAGGGGACTTTTTCGGAGAGAACAACATATGGGACAGTAGAAGAGTAAAGGAACAATAGTCTCTGTGACTATCAACACTGGATTTGTACGCTGTGAAAAACTAACAACGGCTAGATGGCTGTCAGGTAAACCTTTAGCTTCTCTGTAACCACACTGAAGTGTGACAAAAATCATGCACGTGTCTGTGCTGCAGGGGTCAAGATATTCCAGCAGTCATCCTCACAGAGTAATTAGCATTTCCAAGAATAGATCCACTGTGAGTTTCTTTGTTCGCCGCTCCATATTATCTACTTCTTTCACTGAACTAAGGCTCAGAGAAATCCAGAGCAAAGAAAAGCTGCAGGCAGATAAAGTACAGTTGCATTTCCCCTCCTATCTTCAGCGTGGGTAGAGTAGAAAAGCCTGAGGGTCTCCTGATAGTGCTCACTGTCCCTGATCCTCAAGGAAGAAAGACTTTTAAGTGTAAAGTAAATAATCTTTTTCTGGTGTCGACACACTTTGCATCACAACTGTTTTATATATAAAAACTCTTATATATATCTGATCAAATCAGGTGAACGATTAACACCCACTCCTCATAAAATGATGCTAGCCGAGTGAGCCTTTATTTATCTTTTCAAAAGTTTTACTTGGTAGTATTTTTCAAGTCTTCAGCTGGGAAAACCCAGCGCAGCATGTGAGTCAGGACCTGCTCACCTTGTGCCCTCAGCCTGCTGTAACACAGAGCACCAGTGTCATTATCACCTGTCAGGGAAACCCATGAATTCTCAGGGCAAAGAACTGCACGATACTACTACAGGGCAAGCTACTAACCCCAAGTTGCTCTCCGATGCACCCATCGTGTGAGTGTGAATGTTAGATAGAAAGCACTTAAGCATAGAAAAAAGTGCTTGTATGAATGGGTGAATGAGGCATGTAGTATAAAGCACTTTGAGTGCTCATGTAGAGTAGAAAAGCACTATATAAAAACCAGTCCATTTACCATTTACCCTTATTGTTGACCATGGGAGAGGAATAGGTGCTATGCTATTATATAAAATGATAATCATCTGAGGCTACTTATAGTGGTGTTTAAGGCATACTGTCTGAATAACGTGTGATTATGTGTGTCTAAACAGAACACCTATACTTACCAAGGAGCTAATAATGCAGTAGTGGGTAATTGGTTGCAATACTGCCCTTTTTAATATTGCTCCCAGTACCTTTCATTTTGTGCCTATCTGTGCCTTTCATTTTAGAGAACTCACAAGCACCTGCAGACTAAATTCGGGCTACACTGTTGGACTTTGGGTACCTTGAAATCCACAGACAGCTGCGGGGTGTACTCCAGAGTCCAGAGAGCCCTGACAAGGGATGCCAAGTGCTCTGTGACTTCTCCCTTAACAAACCGCGTCTCGTCGCTTTTCACCACCCCATTTATTCTGGTTTGACTCGTGTCCATCTTGTATCGCTCCAATCCCAGGTACTCCGCGAGCAGGTCGGTGTTGCTCAAACACTGGACCACGGCGTTCATGAAACAGGTGTTCCCGTGGTTTTTCAACCCCAGAACACCTGGGATTTTGTCTCCGTATTGGTAAAGTAGTTTTTCTCTGCCGGTGCACAGGGAAGACGACGTGCTCGAAGTGTTTTTCACTACCCGATCCCGAACTACTTGTACATCCTCTTTGATTATTCCTGAGCTGGCGCTGAGGGTGCAAGGTGCGCCATTCCGAAACCCACCATCATCATCCTCCGCGTCCTGCGCGTCAGCGTCTCCAAAGTGGGTGAAAGTGCCCAAAGTTTTGATAATTCTGTTCATAAAACTCCCCACAGACTTCAACGATTTCTTGCGGAAAAGCTTCCCAGATTTCGGCTTCTTCTCTTTGCGCTTCTCCTCCTTCGATGTCATCATTTCCTCCTTGGCTCTACTCTGTTTCTCCATGACAGTACCTCTACTCCCGTGCCGATCTATTCTGAAACTGATAATTGTACAAATTCCGATGCCTGTCTGTCACTCCTCTGCCAGTGTCCCTTGTCCGGATAGCAGAGGGGAAAGCGCACGGAGGTGCCACCATCGCGGAGGAGCCAGGAGACACAACAGCACACTGTTATTCCACCCCGCTCTGACTGAAAACCTCCCTCGTCCATCCCAACACTTACTGAAGACGTTCATTATCACTCCGAAACCGCTGTCACAAGCAGCATCTCGTCATGGCCAGGACAATACGAGCCGCTGCACCGTCCACTTGCAGCACTGCGCGCTCCCCTCCTATTGCACCCAACTTCGCCTGGAAAAGGCTTATGATTGTGTAGCTGCCCCCTCCCACTTTCCCACACATGGATGACCTAAGAGAGCCCTGTATATAGCTTGATTCATGATCATACAGGTCTGTCATTCAAAATTCTGAATAAAAATGAAATATTATGAACATGATGCACTTCTAATTTCAAAACTAATTCGGTAGGAAATCACCCCAATGACATTATAAGATTGTTAATATTGTTGCATTAAAGTTGAAGTCTTATTTTACCAAGTAGCTGATGGAGTTGGAGCTACTACCTTTTTATGTATTTTTAAAAAAAATATGTATTGCCCATAAACATATAGATCCAAAAAAGAAGTTTCCAAGCGCTCCAAACGTAACGTTTGGTGTCAGAGTGCAAACTTACTACAGTCTTAAGACAGAGTGGGAGGAGCTCCAGGAATGATATCTAAAGAGTACACACATTTAGCATTAAAAATATTAATTGAATAGGAAACACCAGACCGTTTGGAATAATGTGGCTTAGACAGGCAAGTCAAATCTAAAAAAAAGACATGTTTGGTACAAAATGAAGGCAGCTTTTCAGCGGAACAACATCATACCAGCTAAGAAACATGAGGGTGGAAATTTTATGGTTTGGTGTTATCTCGAGCACCGGGAAGTTTGTAGTCAAGTGAATTATGTATCCTATCTAAGGATGCTTGAAGATAATGAGGAACCATCTGAAAGTTTAAGCTGAACCGTAAGTGGCTCTGTGCAACAAAGAATGGCTCAAAATAAAGGAAAGGAGGGTGATGGAACGGCCTATTTGAATCCTGAAGTTTGGGGAATTTGAAACGTGTAAAAAAAAAAAAGAAGTGTAAGTACATGAATTTTGCATGAAAGAGTGGTCAAAATTTTCAAGAAGATACTGTCAGAGAATGTTGAACAATTATGAAAAAGGTCTCTAAGAAATAATTTCTGCAAAAGCAAGCCTTTCTAGCTTCTGATGCCATGCCCCCCCCCGCAGAATAATGTTAAATATTTAATAATTTTGTTGAATACATGATTGAAAAAGCTTTTTCCTTTGTGGTTATGTTCAAGAATATCATTTTTATCTGTGTTTATCTATGACATGATTTTTTTTTTAAATGACTGTATTTAAAAATACAGTGTATTTCATTAGGTAGTCATATGTGTTTTAATGTAAAATTTTGCTAACCAAATACATCTGTCACATAGATTTTTGAACTGGACAAACAATTCAATCCAATTCAGTTTTATTTATATAGCACCAAATCACAACAACAGTCGCCTCAAGGCGCTTTATATTGTAAGGTAAAGACCCTACAATAATACAGAGAATCCCCAACAATCAGACAATCCCCTATGAACAAGCACTTGGCGACAGTGTGAAGGGAAAACTCCCTTTTAACAGGATGAAACCTCTGGCAGAACCAGGCTCATGGAGGGGCAGCAATCTGCCGGAATCGGTTGGAGGTGAGGGAAGAGAGACAGGACAAAAGACACACTGTGGAATAGAGCCAGAGATTAATAATAACTAATCATTAAATACAAAGTGGTGTATAAACACATAGAGAGTGAGAAGAGGTGAGTGAAGAACAGACGCTCAGTGCATCATGGGAAGCCCCCAGCAGCCTAGGCCTATTGCAGCATAACTAAGGGAGGATTCAGGGTTACCTGATCCAGCCCTAACTATAAGCTTTATCAAAAAGGAAAGTTTTAAGCCTAATCTTAAAAGTAGAGAGGGTGTCTGTCTCCCGAATCCAAACTGGGAGCTGGTTCCACAGAAGAGGGGCCTGAAAGCTGAAGGCTCTGCTTCTCATTCTACTTTTAAATATCCTAGGAAAGGGAACAATTGAAATGAACTACAGTAAAGTATACCAAGTGCAAACCATGAAGTGTAATACTTTAAAACTGTACTTTTTACAGATACAAAGGTATCTTAGAAAACCATTTAGACCTCAGCACGAAATCCAATGCAGCATGAGGCCGTTTTTTGAAGAATTCAATAATGCTATTCTAAAGTCATCACAAGTGTAAGATCTTCCATTTCACATTTCCCCATTACACAAAACCTTTGACTCTTTTATGTAGAATCTCCTTTATTATTCCACATTTTACATACCTCAACATCTCAACATCTGTTATGCAGTGAATTGTTTTTTGTGAAGATGATATTAGCTACCTGGGTAATACTGCCAAAGCTCTCTGCAGTCAACTCTCTCCCTTGAGGGCAATGCCAGTAAATTAAACTCTTGTTTATTGGCCTTTCACATAGATATGACTGCTAATGAAACTGCTAGTCTAATGTCCTGGTTTCTACCAGTTCTGAATAAAAAAAGAAGGGGTGCATATCTTGAGTGAATGTGTGTGTGTGTGTGTGTGTGTGTGTGAGTGACCCCAGCAGCCTCCAGCAGAAATTCATTAGCTAAGCCTTGAAAGCTTTTATCACAGGTTACGGTGTTCTGGATTATTACTATCATTACTGGGCTATGAAGCATGGGAGAGCTTATCTCGTTTGCTCACCACATAGATATGTTTAATCACACTGGGCTGTCATTTATAATAACACTAAAAACTGCAGATTTATTGCAGCAGTGAGCAAAAGCATTATGACTGAATCTCCTCCTGCCTTCTAATGCAACCTGATGAGTGAGACTGAGCCAAGTTTTCTCCGGGAGCCTCCTACTCTTCTCTTCAGAGTGGTGCTGATGGTGATATGAAGTACCTGCTGTTGTTGTTTGTAGGAAGCAACAATCCCACCAGGAGGCTCAAATTCAAGAGAGAGAAAACTCATGAAATCCTCTAAGCTGAGAGCCAGAAAGAGCTGTCAGTGCACACAGCAGAAGGGCCTGCAGTCTGAATAATACACGCTGAATCTGAAGGCCTGTACCTAACCAAGCAAAGCCAAAGGCCTACTTTCCCAGCAGCATCTGACTCCAAGAGGAAGAGGGGAAATAACAACCCTGTCTCTTGTGCATCATTTACCAAGCAAGCCACCTTTTCACGTGAACCCACAGAGGCAATGCAAACTATAATCAAGCAAATTTAACTTCCATGAAACAGGTCTCATATTTAAATTCAAGTTGTACCTGCTTCAACAATGACGTTTTTTTTTTTTTATAGCTTCTTAGTCACAGCAAACCCAAGACAGATAGAACTGCTCAGGATTTTTTTTTTCCACAGTCAATGAAGGGACATGGTAAAGTGCCAAAAGTCTTGGACCAAAATATTTGCATCATTCAATATTCAACTTTTAACTTCTGAAATAATGAGCCTGGGGCACCTCTGAGCTGCTACCATCTATCATTATAATGCTGAGCTGTCTGTGGCAAAGCAATAATCACCTCTGTTTGGCAGTTACCTCCATCCTGTTTTGGCCTCCTCTTTCAATTATTTGATGTTATTTTTAGAGAGATTCTCAGCTTTTTTCCCCCCCAGATTCAGGTACCTTTTAACATTTCTTCATCCATCCATCTTCTTCTTATCCAATTCAGGGTTGCAGGGGAGCTGGAGCAATGGGGCAAGAGGCGGGGTACACCCTGGACAGGTTGCCAGTCTGTCACAGGGCTAACAGAAAGAGACAGACAATCATTTGCACTCACATTTACACCTATGGGCAATTTAGAATCATCAATTAACCTAACCCCACTAACTGCATGTCTTTGGACTGTGGGAGGAAGCCGAAGTACCCGGAGAGAACCCACGCAAGCACAGGGAGAACATGCAAACTCCACACAGAAAGGCCCCGGCCAGATGGTGGATTCAAACCCAGGACCTTCCTGCTGTGAGGCAACAGTGCTAAACACCGTGCTGCCCCATGCTTAACATTTCTCCAATAACTAAAAAACCTTTAACTTTTCTTCCCTGACTAGGGAAAGTGAAGATGCAGCTTCTTCAAAATGCTATACAGCAGATGGATATTTTCCTGCATGCATGGCCTTTATTGTCTTTGATGTGACAAGGATCTCATATAAAGGCACAAGCCTTTAAACATTAATGTGGTACCAACTCAAAGTTCTGATAATAAGAATAAAAGACACAGCAGAGTGTATTTCTTTTAGAGTGCTGCAGCATATATAATCAGTTCTGCTGCGTCTTGGCCCAATAGTTAACTAATGTTATGCCTATAAATGAAGAGGCAATTTGCCTCTGTGACACTTTTCGCTGCAAAGAAGGAAATGTCATCCCTAAAGATGAAGTAGGCAACAGAGCCCATCTGCTTGCCTGAGTCATATTTGCTGTCGGATGTGGGAACAAACACTCCCTTAACTGATAGAACAATGCACTATCACTGTCACACTGGCCACAATAAAATACAACCAGAGGCAAGAGCACACCAGTTTCGTA
The DNA here is from genome assembly GCA_015108495.1 of Heterochromis multidens. Taxonomy (NCBI): domain Eukaryota; kingdom Metazoa; phylum Chordata; class Actinopteri; order Cichliformes; family Cichlidae; genus Heterochromis; species Heterochromis multidens. The sequence goes on along the minus strand of VUQS01074565.1, from coordinate 930 downwards.
GTTTCTGAACATGAACTTCACCAAACATAATACAGCACGGTGAAAGTTTAGAGGCTTCATTTGATTTAAGGTGTGGAACCCCTCTGTGGTTCTTTCACTAATAATGGGAGGTACAGAGGGGCAATGCTGATCACCATTATTTGTGACCACCTGACAGACAGAGTGAGGAAACAGCATGCCTCTGGAAAACAACCAACACTGTATTTTTACAGGACCAACTAAACATGATGTTTCGCTAAAGTTTCTTAAGGTTTACCAAGGTGATTGCAATCGTCAGAACTAAAATTATTTCAATTATTTCTTCATATGAATTAGTTTCAGCGAAAAGAAAGCAGAAGGGGTTGAGTAGGCGAGTTCTGGCTTCCACCGGGTCCCAGATTATGCAGGCCCCATCTGAGCTGGCAATAACACATTCCTTGTCAGTGCCTTTAATCTTAATGCATTTGGCAGAGGCCTTATGCTTTCTCATGGACTTCAGGAGCCTGTGAGTCCTGGGCAGGATCTCCCACACACGCACCTGGACGGAGAATAGACAGCCATCAGCTTAACAGCACACATGAGGCAACTGACACAGCACTCCCTCCAGAGACTGGTGCCCAGACTACTGAGCTATTTCTATTCATGCCCTATTTCATCCACCACCAGTCCTATTTTCACTGTATCAGAACTGTTATCAGTAACAGCAAGAATTCAGCAAAGAACCAAACCAGCTCACATTTAGCACTATGGCAGAAATGCCTTTTATTCCGTTTGCTAAGGTTTCTGCTCATATCATGAATATTAAAACTGTATTTTTTTTATTAAAGTCCCCTGGTGTTTTTATCTCATCCTCATTATTCTCTTGCTAGTTCAGGTGGTGGCATCAGCTGTCAATCCCAAGCTGTTTGCTGTGAGAACAGACAGCATCCTCTGTCCCCTCCTAGAAGTAAA
>VUQS01074564.1:32824-46032 GCA_015108495.1 Heterochromis multidens | reverse complement strand
ATGCACACCCAGTCATTTGGTTCTATAAGCAGGCCTGAAATATGACAGAAACCACTCAGTTCAGAAAAGAGCTTCAAGGGTTACTCCTAGTAGGCTTTTAAAGGGTAAAGAGTTAAATAGCATTTTTATAGAGAATACTAACTATGCATTTACCAGAAAAAACATGCAGTTTTCTGAAGCGCCTGCAGGTTTTCCACTCAGCCTTCAGGGTACAACCGTAGTCTCTATGTCACCTGAGAGGCCAACAACAGGGCAAAAAAGTCCAAGTAGATTCATTTCTGTGAATGCCCAGAGATATTTGCAATTTCCCTGGATTTTGGCAGCTTGACAACCTGAAGAATTTGTGTAGACTGGTTTTAGTGTGTAAATACATTTGGAATATTAATTTTTTACATGGCAAAAACACAATTACAAATGACGCAGGCATTTTGTTTTAAAACACAGAGAGATTTGCACATAAAGTGTGAATGGAACATATGCAGGTCCTGTAACCAAGTAAATTAAGATGCATGTCTGAATATATGATGCTTCCCAGACTGCTGATTGTTAACAAACTCAATTTTTTCATCTACAGGTGCCCTCTGCCCCTCCTACCTACACGGGGAGGCAGCTGTGGTGAGCGAGAGGTTTGGAAAGAGGGTGTGTTATTTAAAAAAAATAAAATAAAAGGAAGAGAAGAAGAGGATGGAGAGGGTGAGGAGAAGGGTGAGAAGGGAGGATGAGGGGGTCCAGGACAAGGGGCCCCCGTCTGGTTGGACTGGACTAACAGCACGGATGCCTACAGCGACCTTTCACTCTGTGTACAGACTTTAACACTGACTGTGTGCCAATCAACTACTGTTTGAGTGTGTGAGATTCAGAGAAAGTAGGATATGGAGGACAGAGCTGAAGGTTTTCTAGCGTACAAATCTCTATAGAAGAGTGGAAACGTGAAAAGCAAGTAGCAAAACAAAAAAGCAAACAAAAATAAAAGACTCAGATCCAAAAATATCGACATGCAGTATTCCTTTTTAGGTATCATTTGCTCATCTGACACTACAACATTGTAGGCATCCCTGAAAACTGTGAAATAGATTGCTTTTTCCGGCTTTCTCTCTCTCTCTCTCTCTCTCTCTGTCAGGCAGGATGCCTTTTCTGCTGCTCCTCACAATGAAGGCGTTCGAGTGGAAACATTTGGCTCTGTCCTCCATCCCTCCACACCGTAGGTGTAGACAGAGCACATGGGCAACTGTACAACTCGAGCAGCGCCCTCTTAAAATAATCCTGCCTCTGTAGGTGTGAATGTACAGTATATAAGAGGAAAGAGTGTGTGTGGTCCCTATAACACTCCAGCAAGCCTTTCCTCTCCAGACTGTTACACCCCCCCACCAACCCCAGGCCTGTCTCCTCCCTCTCTTTCACCTCTGTTTCCGATCTGAACCATCTGTGAATAAAACACATAACTCTTCTCACCTTCCGTCATCCTCCCACTTGCATGGACACTTTGCAAACACAAACTCTGAAGCCTGAACTGCGACTGGAAAGGAAGTTTCCCAGTGACCGCAGCCTGAAGCACCTGAACGGAGCTGCTGATGAACTGCTTTTAGATGTACAATGGAGTAGAGTGGATTATGATTGGACGAGGGGGACGTCAGTCATGATCGGGGGAGGCGCCGCTTAATGAATCTAGGTCAGACTGCTGTGCACTCCCACATCTCCAGAGCCACTGGCGGGTTGAAGCAGCCAGGAGAAACTGTCACTTTATATCAGCAAGAAACGGAGCGAGGAAATGAAATGGTCTCCCGTTCTTGGTTCCTCTATTTGTGTTTGTGTGTGCGTACGTGAGTGTTGTGATTTCATGAGTGTTGACGGGGGAGAAAAAAAAAAAATCAAAGTCCAGGTTGCTTTCTGGTGCTAAATATTCCTCCACACAACCCTCCAGTGAGGCATGGAACTACAAAAACAACACTTATATTGATACAGTAGTCAAGCTGTGAGTGACAAGACTATATATAGAGCTGTGGCTGGTGCGTGGAGATATCCTAGAGCCTTGGAAAGATCAGATTAACGGTGCAAGGTAGAAAGAGGGGGATCAAATAGAAGAGGAGGGGGAGAAGGAGGGTGGTGGTGCATAGGAATGAGATAGCAAGAGATGGCCCAAAGGGAGTCTGTGTGACAGTGAAATCTCTGAGACTTCCTTCACTCGGCCTCCAATCTGTGTGAGAAAATGGCTCCCGCGTCTGTCCGTCTGTATCCATGTTCCTCCTTTCTATGTGGTTGTCTTCTTTTTCTGGTGGTGTCTCTTCCTCCTCCTCCTTCCTCTCCTCCTCCGGTCTCTCTGTGGTCAGCTATAGCTCAAGTCTCTGTGCCAAGAAGGACTCTTGTTACACTGGAGTCTCGGTTTCACGCCCTTTCCCTTCATCATGGCACCGGCTCTCTCTTTCACCCGAGGAGCTGTGTACATAGTAGTGCTGTAAAGCTTTGCTTGCTTGTTTACCTTTTCATTTTTTTCTGTTTTTTTTTTTTTTTAACTGTAGGGTGAGTTTAGACATCAGTGATTCACTGGAGAACTGACCACTGCAAATTGATTTTCTCTTTCTTTTTTTTTTAACTGGTTTGCTTTGTGTTTATACATTTGCTTGTTGTTACATTATGCTTTTGTTTTTTAAACTATAGCATTTTGGAAATGTTTTGCCAACACTAGATGTGCTTTTATTTTATTTTCTATTTTTTTTGGTTTGTTTGATTAAGGAAATAATGTGAGTTGTCAGTTATCAGGATTTATGTTGGTTGTACCTCCCACACTTTGCTGTTACGGGGATACAAACACGATTATGTTAAAATTTTCAAAAAGACGGCAATGCCTATGAATAATTTTGCCACTTCATGCAGTAAATGATGACTTATTCTGTGCTATATTAGGGATAACTATAAAAAGAAGAGCAGGGAGGGCAGGATAAACTAACTTCAAGCCCACCAATAGTCAGTGTACTGGCCCCTGATCTTACTAAGAAAAGACAAGGGGTCAGTCCTTGACTACTGCTGTATGTTTATGTCTTACACACTGGCTATTCTAAAATAGGACTGCTACTTCCAGGCCAGCTTCATGCCCAAAGACAGCTTGTCCTGCTATGCCAGGCTCTGTTTGGGCAGACCCTGATCAGAAACAGGCTACAAGCCTCATATCCATGCAAGAAGAACTGTCCTCAGGGTTTTGGATGGTCAGCAGCAAAGAAACAAAGCTCCTAAGTGTCGACACTCAGAGCTGATGGGGAGGGAGGTTTCAATTCTTGTGATGTTTTCACTCTATGTGGAGTACATGGGGAAAAAAAAAAAGAATAACATGATGTGATTTCGTAGACTTTGCACTTGTCAACTACCTATCTGTGCATGCTTATCACCATTTCTACATATATGACCTTTCTCAAACGTACTTTTGAATACTAACTCTATTTATGTAAAAGGTCATGTGGCAACAATCATACTTTTCAGTGTATATCAGATGACACACTTAAATGTCTGTGCTTTCTTAAACACAAAAGAGAGCTGGTTCTTGAGAAACAAAGGGAAACGGTCCTAAATAGTACAATTCCCCAAAAAGGAATAAAATGCCATCATCACTGGACCTAATAATAACTTCCTCTGTTAGTTTGAAGACTTGAGGGTAAAAAAAAAAAAAAAAAAAGAATCTTCCAACTGATATTGTCTCTGTGTTTAAAATCAAATAGACTGTGGTGAAATTTTGCACAAAACTTCTATGTTAAGTTTGTCGTCCCTGGGTAGCCCATTTGAACACCCATCCTCCCCGGGGGTTGACATGTCCTTGCCTGTCCTCTCCTGATTTGTCTTGCCTTCAGTCTGTTCCAGTGGGGCAGCTGACAGGGGTAATATTGGTTTTCACAGCTATGACTGTGCAGTGACGCAGCATGCCTATGTATAGAACTTGATTCCCCTGATTAGAAAAAATACAACAAAAAAAAAAAAACAACAATTAACTCTCTTGTTTCTGTAACTGATTCAGGAAAAAAAGTTCAATAAAAGTGTCATGTTTGTAGTTAACTTTTAATTGGATGTGGTGTTTTTTCCTAATGAAACATGATAACAGTAACAGCCAATTAATATGGAAGAAAAAACATAATTAGTACAATATGTGCTTTTTCCATTTTCTAGTTTGACAAATGTTTACCAAACTTTACCAAAGTTTCTGTCAATACACATGAAACAAGCTTATTGTATGTTTTCACTTTTCATGTCTGTAACCTAAAGGATGCAGGTGCTTAGCTTAGCTTAGTACAAAGATGGGAAACAAGGTGAAACCACTGGCCTGTACAAAAACATATTTATGTAAAGTAATCAAATGAGATGCAACATATTGATTTGTAAGCTTTAAACATGCTTTTAGGAGTGTTTTATTACCTTTGAACATTGCCAGGCTAGTGGCTGCTTCCAGTCTTTATGCTAATTAAGCTAATAGGCATATAGGCTCCATATTTAATAGACAAACCATCCTGTTTAACTCTTGACAAAAACACTGGAAAAATGTACAGTTCTGTCTGAAGAAAAACCTTGAGCCACCCCTCATTTCTTTATATTTTGCTTTGAAGGAGCCAGACTTTTTTTTAAAGTGGTCATGAGCAAAAGTTGTCCAGGCTTTCTGAAGGTCTTTCAAAGTTTTTCTTTGGACATTGGGTGCTTTTTCACTCATTTCAGTCCAGTCCTTGGAGCTGACCATTTTCACAGGAATGTTTTGTTTGTCAAGCCACTGAACTCTGACCTCTGAATCATTCGAGCATAAAAAAGGCCCCTAACTCAAGGGATGAACCAGTGTTGTGTCTACACATAACAGACAAGATCATAAAGAACCAGTTTTAAATTGTATCTTTAGGTACTTTGTTACTAGCAGCCTGTCACAAAAACACATAATTTGTTCACATTTCTTTAGCTAAATCTACAAAAAATGCCAAAGATAATACAGTTTCACAGGCATAAAATAGTATTTTTGCACCAACAAAAAGAAATAATTAACGCTGTCATGGATTGGCCTCCCCAGAGCAAAGACCTCAACATTACTGAAGCAGTGTGGGATCGTCTTGACGGAGAACAGAACAAAAGGCAGCCAACATCCAAAGAAGAGCTTTGAATGTCCTTCAAGAAGCCTGGAGAACTATTCATGAAAACTACTTAAAGAAATTACAAGAAAGCTGCCTAAGAGAGTATTTCCTCTACTGTTTGCCCATATTTCAATAAATCGCTGCACCTATTTCCTTTTTCTCCTAGCAAAATATAAAGAAATGAGGGGTGGCATAAGACTTTTGCACAGTACTCTAATTTCAAGAAATCTTTGAATATAAAGAAATATCAGTCAGTAGTTCAAGTACCTTTAATTTTGGGCTACATGTTCTAGGCATTTGAACAATGTCTGACATAGGCTACTGTTAATATATCCAGTGCATTTGTAGCCCACACAGATGTGAAATGCTTTAGTTTTACTCTCTAAATTCAGGATCTCTATGTGTAAACACAGTTTCAACTGACACGTCAGCCTGGAATCACAACCCAGAACCAGTTGTTATCTGTCTATGCTCTGACAGTTTGGTGCCTACACTACCTTCTGCCGCTGTGTGATCGAGTTTCAGTCGGGCACAGTTCTGCCAGACTCTGTGGAGCTGGCTCCTCTATCAGATGTCCCCAGAATTAAATGGGCTGTTTTATCACCTCACCCAGTGGCAGCTGTCTTCCAGGCATCCACATACCTGCGAAGGGAGATACACGACCCTCCTCACGCCTCACTGTGAGGTGGTATGCTTCAGTTGGTCAAGAAAGCAGTCCATCATGAAACAGAAGGTACCCATCAGTACCCTCTCAGGTACACTAGGTTTGTGGAGAGATGGAAAAATGCCAGGAGTACACTTTTATTCTTTCACTGTAATTGACGCAGTCAGGATAAGATGGCTATAACCTGGACAGTCTTTCATGGGGGAGAACTGCAGAGTCAGTTGAGCAGCATGTAGTCTTTTAATTTTTGCAAATTGAATTTCATGATTTCCATGGCTGATTTGTGACATTCAAGATAACATTTGAATGCCAAACAGCCTGGAAAAACAGACAACTGAAGGTGCCAGACTCAGCAGGGATGATGCAAAATGTTCAAATATTCAAAATATTCGGCACATCATGCAAAAGACCAAAACCGCATTAGAAAAATACTCCTACTCCCATGTAGGAGTAAACAAAAGTTAAATACACATTGATTATATATTATGAAGTTCTTGTACAGATATCTCTTTTTTTTGGTGTTATCTTGTGTCATGTATGTAATGAGTAGCCAAGCCATCCCACATTTCTGTGGCAGAAACTGACTGTCTGCAGGTTGTTATTTTTTTTAATCTCTGTAGCTTTTTCAGCATATACCTATACATCAGCTTTCATATATTTATTGTTAAATAGGACATTATGTGAAACCAGCCTTACTTAAACCCTTTCAATTAATAAGATCTAGGGAGACTGTTAGACATTCTGTCAGACAGTTGCCAATCACCCACCAGTGATCTAAGTCATGTTTTTCAATACTCTTTTATTCTCTGCTTCCCTGACAGTGTAATTTCCTTTCCTGATAAACAGGATAGGAAGCGCCACTCCATGTGCCAAGCCACCTTTAACTCTGGCCTCAATTTCTGGCTTGAATGGAAATGCTATGACCTCTTTTGTGGAGTGATGTGTATTGCTAAGGAAAGAGGAAAAGACAGATCAAGGAAATATGGTTATCTTCCAGTGAGCTGTCAGGCAGAGGTGCAGAGAGAGAAAATATTAAGCCCATTACAAGAGGTTTCACTCCTGACAGTATAATATGTGAACCGTGGTATATGGTGTTCATTGGCTGGGTGAGACTCGTGAAGGGAAGTGATCCATCAAAAAGGCAATGAAAGCAATAAACTAATTAGACACGGATCTCAGACCATAAATCCTGGCCTGGCCATATCCAATTGGTTACAGGCATTTTTTTTTTTTTTAACAGGGCTTGTTTGACTGATCACTTTCGGTCAGTTTGACATCCACATAACAGTTTAATAGTCTTTAAACAACAGAAAAAACCTTTTACACAAAGTTAATGATTTCAGTTAGCAAGTACCACCAGTGTAGCTCAGGTTGTGAGTTCCTAGTAAAGATGGAGACCCTGCATTCAGTTTATTGGACACAGACAGGAAATTAGTCAGAGATGTAGAGGCTATTTCTTCTTTGATGCACAGACTGGGTGTCAGCCACTCACCGGCCTCTGGGCTCATCCGGGTGGTTGGGGTGTGGACAGCAGTGCTCTCGGGGGTGGGGGAAACCACCTGGATGGACACATCAGAGTGGTCAGGCTGGGGGCTTTCTGGAAGATCTGTCATAGTTGCACCCACTGGAGACAAACAAGAATTTTATATATATTTTTCCAAGCAAAGCATATCAAAAAATCATTAAAATCATTTAGGAATGTGACAGATTAGTTTAAAAAAATTAAAGGCTCACCATATTCAGATCCTTGAATGTTCCAGCCTTTATAGACGTTAGCACAATTATCTGTTTCTTGCATAAAGGTTTCAATAATATCTACCAATCTTTTTAGAAAGACTTGTTTTTAAGTATAATTTTTTTAAGTAGAACTAGTTGAAAAATTATAAACTTGCTTAACAGAACATGACTGAGCCAAGTGCTGACTTTCACAGCTACATTTGGCAATTTATACTGCAAACAACAGTCTGTAACGGATTGTAAATTATGGTAGTGAATGCTGCTTTATTTACAAACTAATTATTGAAAAAGTGTGATGGAATTGCAGTTTTGAAAAATAACTACTGTACTTTTTTTTTTTTTTTAGGTTTTCAAGGTGTATCCATATGCACGAAGCATCCAAATATGCAGTGATGGAGCCCTTTGGTAATTTATTTTTTTTTTATCATCTAAAAATTATTTCCCTGGTTCAGATACCATGACTTATATTTTAAAAAGTTGCTATTTGGCGTTGAGGGTGAAGAAAAAAAAAAGAAAAAAAAAAGAAGAATGCCACAGCAATTAACACATTTCTATAGCTACTTAATTTCATGATAAACTATTCAAAACCATATCAATAACAACGTTTAACAGGGCCTAAACTAACAGTAAACAAGCACCAGTCAAGGACAGTCGTGGTGACTCATGAACTGTTGAGAGCTACACCTGTCCAGTGCGATGTGACCTTTTGACATATCAGTGTGTGCTTGCTCTTTGCTCTTTGTCTCATTGTTTTTCTCTCCATCTCTGACTAATTCTGATTTCAGACTATGAAATGGCAGAGGAGGTATTATATGCTGGTTTTCTCGGGTCAAATGAGATGAGCGCAGCTGTTGTGGGATCGACTTAAAGAGCGAGCATACAGTCGGGAGGGGAGCTTCCCTAAATAATTTCTCTCCCTCTCTCTCTCTAACTCTGTCGTTCATAACATCCAAAAGCAACAACAGGCAAAACCAGCAAACAAACTTGCAACTTTAGCATCATTGTCCCTCCGCTCCCTCCCTGCCTCTGTCTCACACATTTCTGGTTCTCTCCTATTCTCATCCATTTCAGACTCCGTTGAAGAGGTCAGAAAATGGTTTCCATGCAGGGCGACAGTCTGGGCAGACACTCACACACTCTCTTACGTGTGCACACCCATCCCCAGGCCCCCGCTAGAATGTCAGGTCAGCAGCAGCGGCAGCGGCGCAGCACGGTGTGGCCGTGGCACGCCGGTTGAAGAATGTTCGCCGGCTGCAGAGTGCGCCTTTGTTGTGTGGAATGCGTCTGTGGAAACAACCTGCGCTCATGATGCTGCCACTCATTGTTTCTGAGCAACAAAGACAGAAACTCTATCATGACTAGCGTTATTGGAGTGTGTGTTTATCTGTTAGATGAGCACGCCTCAGTGAATGAATGCTTGGGTATCTGGGTTAAATGCGAAGAGCAGCACATAATTGCATCTACAGGGTGTCTTTTCTTTTAAAGCTATTTTTCTTTTCATGTATTATTAATTTACAAAGCAGTCATCTGGCAGCTATCTTTATCTAGAAAAAGTTCACTACAAAGTGCAGCAAATTAGCAGGCAATTATGCCAATCAGAGTGCCAAACGAAGTAAAGAATGCCTAAAATGTAGAGATTGTAATTTTTCATGGATTAATTCAAGAAGACAATTCCCAGTATTGCTCCAAACAGTATGATATTGACACATATCCATCCCTACTTATTTGTGGTTGTGAGTGTTGAGATGAGATGAGTGTTGCCTCATTGAATATGTCTGTTCCCTAAGGGGAGACAATACGACAATATTACTGTTGAGCTGTCTGTTGTAAGCATGGTGTAATTGGATTTCTTTCACTCAGTGTTATTAGTCCTACTGTGCGTGTAGGAGTTGCACATTCTGTATCATTATCATTGAAATTTCTGAAATCATTTATGTGAACCCAGTGGAAAAGTGGAAAACTGCAACAATGCAAAGTAGAGTGAAGCGTCATTCATTCATCTTTTATTCTTTGCCATGTGTTTTGATTTTTCTGTCCACTTGCTAACTAGAGGTCATGCACCATGGTGGTACAGTTTTCCGACAGAGTCAGGTGGGTGGAAAAATAAATATACTATATCTAAAAAGACTAAGCATCTACACCTGCTGGCTGCTCTGTGAGACTTGAGAGATAGCTGTGCCTTGACCTGAATGCTACTGCTACCATGCTGAAGCTAAGCAGATCATATAACACAAAGCTAACCAAGAACCCAGAGTGATGATAAAGCTGAGTGTATGCTGACCTCAGCCCAGCAGCCAGAGCCTGAACTTCAACAGGTAACAAAGGCAGTGATGAGCAGTCAGGCTGCAGCCTCCGTTTCTACCTGTTCATTTTTCTACAGTAGAATCACTATGGTGATCACTCTGAAGTCTCTTTAGGCTGGTTTTCATCTTTGCTTTGTGTTGTCGGCTTTGTGTACTAAAAGAAAAATCCTATGTGTGACCTCATTAGGATAGGGATTTGTGTTGGTGCGTGGGACTGTAGCCTAGTTTATATTGTTAACTGGTAATTATGAGACCGTGCTTTTCAGGTCATTTTACAGAGTAACGAGAAAGTAATGTAGTGAGTAGTGTAACAAATTAATTTCTTCAGTGAGTAATTAAGTAACGTACTGCATTACGTTTAAGGAAAGTAACGAGTAATGTGTAATGTTTTTTTGAGCAACAATCCAAACACTGGACACCAGCTTGGCAATGTCTCCTGCAGATAATGATAAATGTAGACGCTATGAAAATGGATAAACAACTTTTTCTTTTGGAGCAATGTTCGGATAGTTTGTAGTACATTTCACTGTAATTTACACTTTACATTGCAATAGAAAAGTCTGAAGACCAAGGAAGCCAAAAGTATACAGGACTGAACAGCTGTTACACAATAATAGCATCTTTTTTTTTTTTACTACACAAAGTGATATGCTATTGTCAACAGTGCTGTCATTAAGTTGAGACTCCACAAATTAATGCAAAGGCATTAATAATACACACAATACACGCATGTAAGCCACACATGCTCATGTTAGCAGCTTGTATTTGTGTATCATATCGGATCAGTTCATTACAGCTATGCTCTTGTCTTTATGGTTTTCTTCCATTTTTAACAACCTCAACCTACAGCATGCCAGTTCAACATGGAGAAATTTAAAGCTTGACAAGCCCAACTATGTTCTGATAACCTCTATTTGAGGGAAGGGTACTGGATATAAATACAAAAATATTTAGACTGTTAAAACGTGAATTTCTGCTCAAACAAATATGGGACAAATGTAGCATGAGACACTTGCCAGTAACATAGTCCCCTCCCCCCAGTTCTAATCATCATCATACAGGAAAGGCTTTACAGGATATTAAGTGAATATAACATTAGTCTTTGATATGGTTATTGAATCACCACATAATCCTTTAATAAAGAGGAGGAGAGCCAGTGTTTCTGTTCCTCAGGGAGAGACAGTGAGGTGAACAGAGTGGAAACTCTGCCAGACACACTGTGCCTTTCACAGTGTGGCAGAGGAAACCCTGAGAACTTCACTCTATAGTCAACCATTTTAAAGGGGTTTGAGAGCCGGGGCACTTGCCTCCTCTTTCTGGTTGGATAGACTTCTTAGACAAATTCTTCCAAATCTCTATTTCGGAACAGAGAGGAACACTGACATTATAGAGAGCATGAAGGCTTATTTTCAGTGGGGCCTATATTGCGTTTGAGTGGCAGTCTGAATGTAGGTCATTCTACTCAAAAAGCACAGCTAATCCCTCTTTTATTTTACTTTAAACCATTTTCATGAGAAAAAAAAAACTAAAACCTAAGAAGCAGTGGCTGATTTTTGTGCACACTAAGTGTGTCTTTAAAAATCTGCACATATTGTTTTTTTGTTTTTTTTTTTAACTGACCAGGCAGGAAACTCTCCACGGTGGGAGGCTTAAAAACACAGCAGTCTTTATTTATAGCAGCCTGCAAGCTTACAGAGGATTACAGAACAAACAGCTAAAAACTTAATGCTGGCTGAAAGAGATACTGCTGTTTACTTTCACCTAATCTGACTGAAGCATGGGACATTGGGTTCTTAATTGATCAGCTGTGGATAACACAGATTACTTCCAGTACGCTTTCCGCTGCCTCTCTCAAGTCTAATGAGCCCAAATGAAGGTGTGACGTGTGTCTGAGGGAGCTGCTGAACTTCTGACTTTATTTTTCTTCTACTTTTAAGCCCTTTATAATAGTCTTTTCAAATAGACTATTAGACGTGATTTTTAAACAGCTTTTGCAGGCCTGTATTTCCCACCGTGTGCTTGTGTAGCCTGCCCTGCCTGAACAGAGTGTGGAGAACATCATTCTCTGCCCCTCAGCACATGTATGAAATTAGAGGTATAAAGCAAAGAGAATGATGTCAGGTTCATAGCTCATGTCAGCAATCGAGATGAAACCTAGGTTTGTGTCATGCTTCATTAACGCCGTTATCTCACACCAGTGCCTCAGGCATCCCCTCTCTGTCCAGCCACACAGATGTCAACCCACACTATAAACACACGCTTATTCCATGTCCTGGCTAACACCACATTGAGCTCTTGGCCAGGGCCAGGTCTATTTGTCCATGGCAGCAAAGACATTTTTGCTCCTAGGGGAGGAGAGAGGGGCAGAAAACTAAATATGAAAAGCCACAAGCTGTGTAGAAAATGGGACGTCCTGGAGCCATCCACAGCTGAGTCTAAGCCATGCCATAACTACATTATAAAAGGACACTAAATCAGAAAAGGAGCTCTTAGTCAATACTATGCTGCGAGAGGCCAGATAATGAGAAACAAAAACATCCAGAAATAAAACATCCACTTCCAAGGTCCTGGTGGTAGATACCAGAACACCTCCAGATGAACTGTGTGACCTCGAAGGGTCAGAGCCATTTCAGTTAACAGTATTAAGCAGGTGGTTTTAATGTTGTGGCTGAGTGGTGTATATAAATGCATGAATGAAGTCCCGCTTACAAGGTTTATGAACACTTATTATATAATCACTAATCTTTTAATCATGTACCTACTGTGACAATCAGGGTAAAGCACTGCTGCTCCTGTAAAACAATAGCTGAGTGAAACTAGTTAGGAGTGCTGTACTATGAGACACAAACATTTAACCAATTACAAGAAGATTTAATGAAATCTGACCAGGACTTATCCTATCCTATCCCAGTGGCATTGGGCCTTTGGTTATTGTTTTTCCATGACAACAATGACAGTTTAAGCCAGTTTAACTTAAAAAGTTCCACTGCTTTTTTAAAATGTAATTTAACTAAACTGAGATCTAATAGCTGGTTCAAAGTCATCTTTGAGTGAGCAAATGGATGAACTATGGATGCGTAATAACTTTAAACTGTCATATGGATTTAGATTGAGGATTTTTTTTTGATATTCTATAATAAAATGTTTATTTGATAACAGAGTGACAAAGTTTTTGGTAAATGGTGCTTGTCCTTATATTCTGTCATAACCTGTTACAATGTGGATGCTCATATTAAAGTAAGGATGTTTCTGGCAACTAATCTTCTAGTTGTATAAATGGGAGGGAAAGAAAAAAAAAATCATACTAAAGTACTATAAGGCAGAAAACACTCAAAAAAAAGTCTGAGCATAATCTAAAAGATGATGTTAAACATTGTCTATATAAATACTGTGTGTGTATTTAGGAGCTATATA
>VUQS01074564.1:7313-22946 GCA_015108495.1 Heterochromis multidens | reverse complement strand
TACATATATATATATATACATATATATATATATATATATATATATATACACATACATATATACATATATACATATATATACATACACACACACATACATATATACATATACACACACATATATATATACATATATATATATATACATATATATACACACATATATATGTATATACATATATATATATATACATATATATACATATATATATATGTATATACATATATATACATATATATACATACACATATATACACATATATATACACATACACATATATATACACATACACATATATATACACATATATACACACATATACATATACACATATATATACACACATATACATATACACATATATATACATACACACACACACACACACACACACACACACCTATAAAAATAGTAACAGTGTGCAGCAATTTTTAAGGCTTTTATCTTTCACAATTTGTTGCTACAAGCAGACTCACTTTATTGTGTTAAATGGCATGATTTGTGTTGGCAAAAATTCTCCAGCCTCAAGCAAACTTCCCATTTTTTTAGAATTTCCCATTTTTATTCAGCTTCCCTAATTTCTCATTTACATAAAAACACTTGGAGTGGAATTTGGCTAGTAAGATTTCACTTATCCATTTAATCTCTATGTTTGTATTCCTTTCCAGCAGCTTCCAAACAAAGCCTGTCGTCACATAAATTCCTCTTTCCCACAATCTTAACTGCACAGAACACTGGACAATGTTAAAAGGAATTCCTTAAGGCAAAAGATAAAAACTTGCCTCGGGCCAACTGTGAAGGTATCTGTGTAAATTTGACAATTGTTCATTATTACTGCAGGCTTTGCTTGCCGTAGTGCTATAGGCTCAAACTTTGATCCAGAGTAGCATGAAAACTCATTCTATGCTCACATTAGCTGTACTGTTGTGCCTGGAGCTGGGATCAGTGGAGAGTTCAAGCTGGTGCTGTTGCCTGGCTAATCTTTCTTTCACACTGAGATTATCCCATTCACAAAGTCAAAACGGAGACAGCGCTCCGATACGAACAACTGCACTAAATGTTACGGCAGTTGTAGCAGGAAAAAAAGTGCATATTAATAAACAATCAGCAGCAGTGACATACGGAGCTGGGAAGTCAACTGAGAACCTGTTCAACCACAACCGGCAGGAGTAGTGCCTGCACACTGTCTTTGTGTCTGAGATTTAATTTTGTCATTGCTGATTAAATTTCTTGCCCTCTCTGGCAACAAAACCTTCCTTCATCCCTGTGCGGTGGTCTCATCAGTGGGCTCGGCAGAGACACAGACAGACAGACAGACAGACACACACACACACGCGCGTTTTAGCTTTTATTCATTACTGGCCCAGACGTGACACAGTATCAGAGGTTCTCTCTCAGCGGGATCGAGACCAAACAATAATAATGTCATACGGTTTGTTATAATAAACATCAACATTTTTTTAAGGCAACCAGAGGGCTCGAGGTTACCACATCCCCTTCCAATTACCAGTGTGGTGCTTTCATAGTGTGCGGATGCTGTGCATTTGATCAATGCCCAGTTGAATCATTCATATTCATAGAGGCTGCCTGGTGGTGTGTCGGTGTCCCACTGGGCCCAGTTTAAAAGTCATGACTTTAGCTAGAGCCACAGAGGGATCAGGTGGCGATCGCTGCAGAATGCACCACCCCTGTGTGGTTTATAACCTTATAATGCATAGTCTTCCCTCCCTCCGGGCCACTTTATTCCCCTCGCATAACTTCAGAAACCGACAATTTTACTTCAAGTAAAAACTAAAGCTTACAGTTACAGCTACAACTGCAACTGGTAACATTTTATAATAGCCATCACTAATAAACTGTAAACTGAAAGGCAATTAAGCTTATCAAGCTTTATTAATATTGATTTTACTGCTACACACAGTGAAATAATATTAATGTTTACTAATCACTAGTTATATTTATTTGTGTGTCATAACTTTGTGTAATAGAAAATTATTATTTTATAAATTATATGAATTGTGTCATAGCTAATAACATGACAATAATGACTACATTCTGATGACAATGACACACGTTGCATACTATTTTATTATGTATTTATTAATGATTACCAAATTTTATTGTGTCTTTGTAATAAAAGTTTCATTACTTATCAGTGAGCTCACTCTCACTCTTAGGGCATCACATACTGCTGTTTAGACAAAGCCTCTGGTATCTCATAGATTCGCACAAGGTGTCCTTCAGCTTTGGTCCTGTGATGCAGGCGTCACAGCGTTAACTACTTTAGTGTTGCTTCCACCTCGTCATGTTGTAACCCAAACCACAGTCCTTTCCTGGAACCTGACCAAGCAGTTTTGGTGCCTAAACTTAACCAAACGGCTGGAGAAAAATATAGTGTAAGTGAACCTGAATATAAACCAGGTTCAAGTCTTGTGATTTAAGTACCCACCACAACACATGGCAAACGTGAGCAGTTCAAGCAACAGAAATCCACAGTGATCCACAAAGATAAAAAAATAGGTAAAGGATAGCTTGAAATATGTATTTTTAAATTGCTTGCTTTCTTGTCGAGAGGAACTTTACAAGTTCAATTCAACTCTTATGTTGTATGAAGGTGATACTGGCAACCAGTTAGCTTATCATTAATAACTGTTTAAACAAACCAAAACTATTTAATGAAGTTTATCTCATTTTTTAGAAATCAGTACAAAAACTAAAAGGCCTAACACAATTTTGGAATTTGTAAGACCAGTTGCTAAGCAACCAACAGAGTATCCAGGGAGTTACTCATATTGCCTTTCAAATGCGCCACGACACAATCACTCACAAAATGCATAACTGTTGTTTTTACCTTTGATCTCTTTACTGTCTGAATATTTACAGTATATTGCAGTTTTCACACATGCACATAAGCCCTGAACTGTTCAAGACCTTTAACAAAGAAATGCAGGTGACAACGCAAATGCCCAATTTAGGCAGACATTAGACCATTCCTCAAGTGAGACAATGTCCAGACTTTTTCCTCCCAACATTATCTGAAGTTCATGTGTAAAAACTGCTACTGACTGATAAGTAACTGCACACAATGCTGTAGTTCATATGCAGGTCCACTGCCAATCTTTTGAAATGTATGTAACCTGACCACAATGTTTCACCCCACCTCCCCAAGCCAATTTATTAGCCATTTATCTTTCAGTCATCAGAGAGGAGAAAGGATTAAAAAAAAAGAAAAAAAAAGGTGGACCTAAGAGGGTGTTGAGACGAAATTTGTAGAAAGTGACGACGTGGCAACATGTGAAGTAACTGGAAACTGATGGCTAAGAGTGATAACACTAAGGAAAAAGGCATGATGTCCAGGTCCTTTCACACGACTCTAATGCACTGTCCAGACAGCAGGATGAGGGAAAGAGAGAGAGGAAAGAGGGGTGGAAGATGAGGAACGATAAGAGTGACGGGGGGAAAACTAGATTGGCTGCATATTGTAAATCCATGAGCAGAATTGTCTAGTGTGGCTTGCCTGTTGTATAAAATGTCACTGTTCTGTGCAACGGTGGAGCCTGTATTCACGTCACTTCACGTCATGTTACTTGAGGTCAGGCAAAGACTTTCCGCTGTCTTTAACTCATGTTTTTGTGGTGAGGAGCCACAAATGCTGATTAACATAAACAGGAAGATGCTCAAGTTTTCCAACATGAGCGGATGATGAAACGCTTGGGTTGCTACTTGAAGCAAAGGACACCACTTTCTAATGAGCATGAATGCAAATCTTCTTGTGCACACAAGACAAACAAGTACCCACTCAAAGACACATTTCTATAAAAGAAGTAGTGGTTAACACCACCACAGTGTACCTTAAATAGGATATTTAAAAAGCCTGTTCGTTATAGGTTGTCAGTAAACGGATTCTGGTCTGATTGCAACTTAAAGGACTTAAAAGATCTGTTGCTAACATCTTGGTGCCAGATACCACAGCACACCTTCAGGGGTCTAGTGGAGTCCATGACTCGACAGGTCAGGGCTGTTTTGCCAGGAAAAGGGGGACCAACACAATATTAGGCAGGTGGTCCGAATGTTATGCCTGATGGGCGTAGATTCTAAATCTGTGGGAAACACTGCTTACTGATTATAAATAGTGCCGCTCAACCAGTGAAAATATTTTATAAACATCTTCTGTGTCTCTGGGTAACCTGGAGAAGGAGTCTTTACTCAGCGCGGGAAATCTCAAGGCATTGGAGGTTGATACAAAAGTTGCTATTTAATTGATTTTATAAGATTATAGGATTTTTTAATGGTTTCCATATTAGAAAACAGTACTAAGAAAAGTTCAGGTAAATGCAAAACCACATTATTTAAATTTCTAAACTGAACCATGAAATTTCTCTGTCAACAGGTTTGGCCCAGCATAGATGGCCTCTACTGAGTTGATTTTGGCCACAGCTCTCTACCCCCCACCCCACACTCCATTTGGCTGTGGCCTGAGCCCTCATATCAGCCCTGTAATCTGCAGAGGATATGAGAGGAGAAGGGAGCTGTAATACCACGGTGTTAATGGAGATGCCAGATGAGCAAACAGGAGCGCCAAGACAGAGTGAGAGCAAACACAAGAGACGTTAAAAGAAGGTGTGAAGAAGAGGAGGAAGACAGACACACGAGACAGACAGAATCCACAGAGGAGGGAATGGGGTAGAAACAGAAACTAAACGTGTGGAGGAGTTTAATGAGTCTCCAGATCCTCTCAACAGTACCGTTGGGGCCTAAGCATGCGAGGATCAGTGTGTAAGTGTAAGTGTGTGTGTGTGTGTGTTTATGTGGGTGCAAGTGTGTGCGCGTGTGTGCACCTCTGAAACACTGGGCTGTGCATAATTTATCAGACAGCTGTCAGCTTTGTACTCCTATTTACTTTGCGAGCCAGATCCCGTGCCAACAGGGACCCCAGCCAGCGGGAATGACAGCCACCGAAACGGTTTAATTGGAAACTCAAACAATTAATAATGCCATCACTATCTCTTCAGAGTAATTACTTAAGTATGGGGGGATGTTAACAAGACTGATATGCTAAAATGCTATGATAATGCCCCTTTCATACACCAACAGCCATGACACTGGTTGTTTTTAGGATTTTTGTTAACAGAAGATATAAATCTGTAAACCTGGTGTCTTCTTTCCAAGCTCCCCAAGGCAGTTTCCCCATTATCAACAACCTGATAGTAAAATGCACATAATTTTGCTCTGGGTTGTTTAAAGTCACCTTCACTTTTCAGGGCTTGGAAAACAGCTTCAGGCATTCGTTGCTGCGGTGCAGTCACTGAAGTGGTTTGAACAAACACTGCACCACAAAAGCAATTATCAGTTTTTGTGTGGCATCGGCAGAGTGTGACAAGTGTGAAAGAATCAGCGCTTTCCCAAAAAGATTTTTGTCAAGCTTCCCACATAAAAACAAACATCTCTCGCAAAAAGGGAGCAAAGAACAGCTTTCTGGTTCTCTAAGCAAGTGCGCCAAGTGGATGCAGGCATGGATAGGGTGGATTTGAGTAAAAATTAATTGGTCTCAGTGAAGGCACATCAGCTCTTGCAGTGAATCTCTTGGCTTGGTCCTCAGTTGACTGGCCTGCAAGCTACTACCACCAATGAGAGACCTGTGTTTGGCTCCATAAGAGGGCTAGTAAAATTACCGTCTAACCTTTGCTACTATAAAAACGTCTCCACCACTGTGTTATGGCAGGGTATCACAAAATTCTATTTACGTGCTAATTATCCAAATGCCACGACATTCCTGCAGAAGGTAACTCATGGCGCTTGTCAACACAGTTATTAGGTGGGATATTAAAAGGAGTTCATATTTCATCCCCTCTCCTGTAAAGAGAACAGGGCTTCGCAGCGATGTGACTCCGCTCTGAGGCTCCCTGTAGGGCTCTGCCAGCTCTGCAGTCCACACAGAGTTCCTGTCACCAGCTAATTCCCCCAAGCCTTCATCACTCCTGGCTGTTCCAGCATGTTGGCAGCCAAATTCACCAACAAAGGCCTCCAGCTATACTGGGTGCAGAGTGAGGCAGCATGGGCAGAAACAGTGAGGATACAGTGGGCAGAGCTGGGAAGCTGACAGTGAGTGGATTGGTTCTGGACAGAGGTTCAAAAGAGACAAGCAGATGACTTGGACAAAAAGTGTTGGTGTAGATTAAACAGCCTTTCACTACCGAGATCAGTTTCACAGCTTCAGAGCTGTATTTGTCAGTAGAGTTTCTCCAATGACACATTATAGCTGGCACTTAAAGGCAGAGGAGATCCTCCATTACTTGCAGGGTTGGCAGGTAGATCATGTGTCCCCAGCTGTTCCTGATGGTTAGGTCAGTGTCTTAAATGGGCAATGTGACGCAAACTGTAAAACACTTTGGATAAACAATATAGAAACACAGTAAGTTTACCTTTCCTGTGGCTACACATAAAGTGTAGTGTGATCAACATGCTCAGCAGAGCAGCAGCCACGAGGGCTTCGTGTGTGGAGGCCACCAGCATTTTGGAGATAGACTCAAAATGACTGTATACAGGTGTATATTACATAGGACATGTTAGTGGTTATGCCTACACTGATTAAAACAGAAGCCTTGGGGATCGTGTCTACCAATGCATTTTTTCCCCCAAGGCAGTCATTTCTTTGCAAACACACAGTTGCCGGCAGTGTCACGGGGCACTGAGCATCTTTTCCCAGTTGCCAGCAGTTGAAAAATGTTCAACTTTGGGTCACTTTTCATCCAGCTGCTCAATCACAGTGGAGGAGGGGCAGGATAAACACTACACCAACCGCTTCAACTTACTTATAAGAACTTAATAATGCTTCTCTCCAAGCGTCCATATCTATACCAAATGAAATCCACAGACCACTTCAGTATTGATTTGAAAAAGTAATACTTGGAGAAACATTTCCCTCGCTGCAGATCATTATTTCTGCGGATATGCCCTATATTATATATATGCCCAGTTCTATCATCACCTGAAATACTGAAATCTTGGATGATCTTTAGCTCTTCTTTGATTCCAGTTGCCGCTAAATGATAGCTTATCCTCATGTGCTTACACTGCATGCTTTGTAAAAGGATCCTACATCCTGCATTCTACAATTGACTTTTTTAAGCGTGCTTGAATTTGAGAAGTTCTCCCTTGAGCAAGAAAATGACTAGAAATGGGAATAATAGTACCCACTTTGACAATGTCTACATGCAACAGTAAATATGCTTTAGTTCCTGTATAGGAACGGGGGAATAAATCAGCCTCTTTCAGTGAAAGGTTCTGAAAAGTGACTTATGGCCTCAGGCCTTATCTCATTACATTACAGTGCTCCTCCAAATGAAAGGCTCTGAGTGAGAGCTGAGGTCATTGAGAGGAAAGTGACTGACATGTCGGTTGACATCACTCAAATGTCTCAATACACAGAAGGACAGATGAGTTTAACTGCCTGAAGCCTGCTGTGATAAATGAGCCCACTGCCCTGGAGGGGAAAATATTATGGTTTACACACATTGCAGTCTTTAGCAGTTGAAGGAAATTGAATGAAACTACGAGTGATGCTAACTGGATGTCTTGGCCAGTCGGTAAATCTCTTTACTACGTGACCTCTGGCCCATTAGTCAGGCCGAGGCAGTGACCTCAAAGGCCTTACGGGTAGCTAAGAGCGACTCTCAGCCTCCCTGATGTTCTTGCTGAACGAGTGAACAATTTCAAAGTGAGACGTCCACTCCTCTTCAGTGTCAAGCTCCACTGGCTGCCTGATGACACATTTTAAACATCACTTTGACTGATGGTTAGCACTTCATATGTGGCTGAATAAACCTCCCTATAAAAAGGTAATACACAGGACAGATGTAAGAGCTTTTAGCCATTTTGCAGTTTTTCACCTTCAGAAGAAGTACCTGAGACCATTTTATTCCAGGGCTGTTGAATAAAAGAACATATTTCCCATCTCACAGAAAAGACACTGAGATAAATCCATACAGTAAAAGTGGGAAACATTAATGTAATACCAGGTAGACTGGTTTAAATGGGTACTGTCTCTTTAACCATTCTAGGATTTTTAAGTGGTGTGAAATGACAGTGAATATTGTGCACCGAAGATCATCATTAACAAAGAAATCCCACAGAGTCTCAGAGACAATCTGGTTTGATGATGAAGGCTGACCTTTTGGATTAGATGACCTACAAGATTCATTTTCTCTGTCACAGTTACTTTGAAAGTTAAAACATCTTTGAGCAGCACATTCACTACTGATATGGTGAATTCTACCCATCTGTGATGCTCTTTATCGTTTATCCTATCCATATAGCCTCCAGATTGAGGTTTAAGAGATCACATATTACAAGACCGCAGTGAAAGAAAAAAAAACAAAAAAAACAAAAACAAAAAACAGATTCTACAGCTTTTCCTGCAACTGCCTATAAATGAAGGAAATCTGTCAATCTGTCAATTACATTTGTATAAAACATTTTAAAGATTACAAAATCCCAACACAATTTTGGCTGAAGATCTTTACTGGCAAAATAATCAGTTTTACAGCAAACATGTAAAACATTCTAAATATCCAGTTAAGAAGTGTGATAACACAATTTGAATGCTGCAGGATTTTCCATCTCTAATCATGCAACACAGTCATGAGCAGTCTGTAATGAATTAGATTTTCCTAATAAACTTCTTGCTAATACTTCCCATGACACATCTGCTCACGACAATACAAACCAGGTTTGCCCAAAGTTAATTCAATTATCAACTTCTGAGACATCCAAGTGTGTCCAATGCCCTGATTCTCCACTGCTTCCTTGGTGATTACCCAAAACAGTGAGGCTTTTAACAAAGGAAATGCTAATGCCATTAGAACTAATGGAGATTTTGTTTGTGACATATGTCAATAAATGTACTAAAAGGATTGTGTGGAAGTGTTTCTTGAGTGTAAAAATGAGCATTTAAAGTGTCAGTATATTGCTTAGCAAGTGTCCTAATGCTATGCAACGCATGCAGAGTTGGGAATTAAAATGGAAACATGAATGGCAACTGCAAAAAAGATGCCTGTGTTATTTTCCTGTTTATTTTCCAAATAAACAAAGCTATTAGCACCATTATCAAACAATTCAATGGCCCAATATGATGCCTTTTCTTAGTATGTGCTAGTTCAAAAATGAACTGGAAAATGGCCCCAAAGTGCAGGTTTGTCTTTGATGCTGTAAGCATCATTAACCCAAATATAATTTCTTGAGCACTGTTTCCACTAAAACATCTTTAGGAGTGCATTTGATTGCAAATAACAAAAAACTGAAAATTCAGCCTCCTACCCCCAACCCTTCACTGCCATCCCCATTTACACCCCATCCCCTTCCAAATGGAAGAGAAGAAAAGAATGCTTTTAAGGAACCGAAGCCTGTCATTTCCATCCAGCTCCAACTTCATTTGCGCTGAAGTACCCCGCGAATGCTGCCTTTACAGAACACAGTGCTGTGGTGATGCTGAGAGAAGTCCATTAAGGAAAACAGGCAGACAGAAGCATGTTCTCTTTTAAGAAGAGCAGAGAAGTGGAGGGGGACAAAAGAGCAACAGACAGAGGGGAATGGTGGATGGCGAGAGAGCAGGAACTGGGGGTGGAATCATGGAGAAAAGAAGGGAGTAAAGAGATAAAGACATGGCTGTAGTTTAATGAGGAGACAGTGATTTTAGGAGTGAACAGGGGGATGGTTTGATCTTTGACCTCTCAGATCCCTCGGTGCGTGTGACAGGCCTGAGCTCAGACGGAGGATTAAGGTAATCAAGGGTAGTAATGAGAACAGAGCACACATTCATGAGGGTGGACACTCCCTGAAAGCAACAATTATGCACCTTATTCCCCCATCTATCCTCAGAGTGGGTCCCTATACCTAGACACTCTTGTTGCCTGTGGTGGCTTTCTACAGCATGACAGAAGGGGGCCACTATAGACTGATATAGATGTATGAAAAAAGCCCAAGGAAATCCCCATCCCCACATTAATGGGATACATACCCTTTGTCCCACTTTGTAAGGGCATTTCTTTCTTTTAACATTATATAGACAACAGTTCAATCAAGCTCAGCTTTAATGAGGTACAAAGATTCTGTCTCCAAACATTTTATAAATCTCTCAAGAAGTTTAGTCATTTTACTTAGCGAAACACAAAATATTTGCTGCTTTCAGTAACTGTACCATACTCTGAGATTTGCTGTTTTTTTGTTTTATATTCCATCATTTTACAGTTGTTTGGACAAAACTACAAACTTGAAAAACTTGGAACAACTTGGAAAATTAATAAACTCAGCAATCCAAAAAAATTGAAGTGATTAATTGTAACAAGAAAAATTTGTATTACTTCAGTTAGTTATTAATACTTATTATTATTATTATTATTATTATTATTATTATTAGCTACATACCATAATAAATCAAATAAATATATATAGACTGTATAATTTTAACAATATACATATAATACCCAGCAAATATTTCAACAATGAATAACCATCGGCTGGTGGTCTTTTCTCGACATCTAGTCACGGTTTCAAAATGAAAGCTGAACAGACGTTGTGGTAACATCGGATCAAGGTACTTCAAGGTACACCAACTTGGAATGCCAAGATGGTGTAGGCAGGAATGAAATAAAACAGGAATGATATCCATCCTGTCATTTTATCCAAATTAGGGATTTGATTAGGGATTTACTAGGAGATAGTAAACAGACTTGGTAGCCCTCTTTCACTCAGCCTTTTTCTATCCAAGCAGACACCCTGACAAGGCCAAGAGTGAAGAGAGAACTTAAAAGGTTATGCTCTGTCTGCAGCAGACTGCTGGAACATGACTTCATTTTGAGGTCAACACAATCCCCTTCAACCGTTTCAAAAACCCCGGCTCCACTCTTAACACCTACAAAGGGTTGTTTAAGTCCTCATAATGAAGATGCCACATGCCGATATCATCTTTCACAGAGTCCATCTGACCGGTGCTCCTGTTGGATGGAGTCACGTTCACTGGTGCACATCCCAGCCTTTTTTTAATCACATGTTTTCAATTACTTTGAGAGTGCACAGAACCAACTTGTGCTGTAATTCAATGAGGACACAAAGAGGCAGGTCAGGCGGGTGGGGCAACCCGGCATTGTCCTGCGACAGCTGAGTGACAGGGGTGAGTTTAGAACCTAAGAGCACACAGTGGTTACTTTGTACCTGTCAGTCAAGCTGTGACACAGACAGCCTGCTGGGGGATGCCTCAAGAGGCGAGTGAGGTGAGAGGTCCTCAACCAAAGGGCAATCCCCCACCAGCAGGTGACTCCCACCCGCTGGTTTTGAAAAAGAAAGAAAAAAAAAAAAAAAAATTTACAATGACAATAAGAAGGACAGAGCAGCTGGCTCCCTTAACACAACAGCTAAATGTATATAAACAAACAGATTTTAGCAATATATGAAATATGCCAGAACTCTTAAACTAACTACAGTCTATTCTCTTACTGATTCAGATCAATATAGTATTCTTAACACCCCTGCTATTTGTAGCATCCAAATGCACAACTCGATGACAGTCTGAGCTTTTCTGTCCACTAAAGTTCACACTCCTTCAGCCCCATCCATCTCAGTCAAAGTCTCTCACTATAAAGTATTCCCTCCTCAGTCCTCCACTGACTACTTCCTTATCTACCAGCCAACACACCATCATTCAGACTGCTTCCGAGCCAGTGGACGTTGCAGGGCCAGGAAAAAAAAAGATTGATTTTTTTTTTGCAGCCAAGTGGTAGAGGTGAGAAGGTATTATGTGCCAGTCACGGTTGGCTGTGCTGCCAGCTGAGTGAATGCCTGTGGATAGCAGATCACACAGACCAAGGCGGACGATATATAACATCAAATCTCTAATTGGTTTTAAGACTAAAATCTTTACACACACAACTTTGCGTGTAAACTCGGGGATTAATGCAAATCTTTGTATGGCAATATTCATGCTAAAAATGCTTCAAGGAAACACTAAGTTGATTTTGGCAGTGACTCGGTTAAGCAAAATCATGTGCTGCAGGGCCTGACAAAGATGGTTCAATATCAGTTTATTGTTATAGCCTTTAATAAATGGCGATTTCTCTTACAACCCCTGGCCTCATGCTACCTTGCCTAAATATCTGATAGATACCCTGTACTGGCAGATTCCTTGATTTGAGGTAAAGGGGGAAAAATTGGAATGGCAGTAAAAACTGTAGTCCTGTCAGGGAGAACAATTTTCTGACACAGAATCCAAATTTTTAAGGGTAAGCACTGTAGCTCAGTGAGTGATTACTGACTTAAAAAGGGAAAGAACTTCAATTCAGAGTGGGCAGTATGACTACCGAGTATATACTACTACTACCTCCCCCTACAATTGTCCCCTCCTCC
This sequence comes from Heterochromis multidens, assembly GCA_015108495.1. Taxonomy (NCBI): domain Eukaryota; kingdom Metazoa; phylum Chordata; class Actinopteri; order Cichliformes; family Cichlidae; genus Heterochromis; species Heterochromis multidens. Next base: position 10,549 of record VUQS01074564.1, on the reverse strand, counting down.
CCCTCCCAGCTCCCAGCAGGCTATCATTAGCTATCCTAGGGTAATACTCCCTCTTCCCTAGACAGAGAGCCACAGGTTGACATGGTGTCTCACTAACGCCTCTGCTTTGATGCTTTTCATCTCACCACAGACAGGCTCCTAATGGGAGAACCAGGTGAGCAGGGAAAAACATTAGCCAACCTCAGTATCAGCATCTTGAAAGACAGATGGAAGTAAAAAAAGAAAGGCTGACTATTTTTAAACTAAGAACTGAACAAAACACAGTACAACATAACCACTAAGGCTAATACAGGCTAGTAATGATGCCGCAGTTTTCTCTTTCCTCCAAGAACACCTCTCTGCCTGTGTGTGACTGTCAGCAAGGCTGCATCTGAGAGGACAATAACAATGAAGCTAATGCACACGCTGGGCAGGACCTTCAGTCACCAAGGAAACACAACCTGTTTCCTACTGTCACCATGGCAACCTTTATCCAAAAAGTGGTGAAGGCTCCCTTTAAGGGATGATGTCCGGTTGGTGAAGATTCCTCTCCAGATGTTACAGTACAAAACTCCAACATGCTATTAATTTTTTAAACAGTGAAAGGATGAATGAATGAGACTGAACCAACCTTCTGAGGTCATAATCTGCATTCACTTTTTACCCAAAGAACAAGGGAATGGTTCAAATGTTGAAATATCACCAAATGTGCCAATAAATGTTAGATAATTGTTTTTCCTCATAAACTGACACTAAAATCTATCAGCCTAACAAGTACAACCATGCCTACATTAGCGGCTTGGCCATGAGCTCCAGTTTTGGTGATGGTTCAACCAGCTCTGCGACACACAGCCGTGTTATGCAACCTGAGCCGGGGCGAGAATGTGATTTCTCCATCCAGTTGGCTCTAATGCTCCTCTTGATGTGTAGTGAGTATGAGGGTTCAGGTGAATTGGAGGCTTTTACTCTCTCTTGCTTTGGTAATGAGATTAGCAGTTCAGCTGGGAGTTAGAGGGGCTGAAGGATGGCAGAGCTGTAGATATATGGAATGTGTGTGGGTGTATTTCAAAGGTGGGGGGTACATGCATGCCTGAGTGCCATGCATGCCCCTGTGGGGCTGATCAGCAAGCAGCAGGGCAGAGGATTAACTCCTGATTACATCACAAATCTGCCCCAAGCTCCTGTCCGCTGCCAATGCATGCAACACTGAGATTTGGACTATGGAATCCACCTCTCATGGCATACATACCCAACACACACACACACACACACACGCGCGCACATTCTCTTACATTTCCTCATCGATGGGAAAATAAACAGCTTGCCCATGCAAAACATTCTTGCTGATAGAGAGGGAAGCAAGGCTACTGAGAGTTCAGCCACAATCCAGACTAAACAACTCTCAGAGAGCTGTGATCTAGGCTACGTTCATTTGACAGAGAGGTCATGCAATTTGAGAGGGACAGATAGAAAACCACCTCAGGGTTATATCCACAAGGTCAGACCTTTCACAGACAACAAAAAAAGAGAAAACGGATAAAACAGTGACAAATAATCACAGTAACAAACCCCTCTCCTTCTCCCCAGTACAGTACTCTCTCCCTCATACGTACTTCCCTCAAGCTTTTCTTGAAATATATTATAATATACCAAAAAAGTTAACTGCCTTGATTATCCAGGGAGGTAAAAACGTTATTCTCCCATCAGTACAGTTAACCCGATGATGTAAATATGCTACATTTCTAAGGAATATCCTGTAAATATAAAAGTAAGTAGGCCAGCAGGTGTTCACTAATACAGCTGGGCCCTTCTTTTGTTGATCCCTGATAGGGAGCAAACCATCATTTATCCTTTCTGCATTATTTGAGGGTAAGGTTCCCAATGCATTGTACATGCCCCACTATCAAATACATATTCATGTACCTCGTTAAAAGTAGACAGCTCAAAAAGATTCAAACCGCTTTCTTTTTTTTAAACCTCCAGGTTTCTTTGTTACAGAAAAAAAAAAAATCATACTGCAGTAATGAGACATTGTTTTGCTGAAGGGATGTGGGATCAAATGAGGGCATGTAGGAGAGGTTATTTATTTAGGAGAGCTCTGCGGCAACTTCTGAAGAGTCATATCACCACCTACTGGTGATATTTAAAAGGCCATGAACATATTGATGATGAGGAGCAAAGGAGCTGCATGTTCAAAGCTTTCCGTTTGTTTTCATGTTGCACAGAAACACTGCAATGACTTCCTCAGGTGTCCAGCAGGGAAAGATAAAAAAATAAAAAGACAGAAGTTGTTAAGGAAGCAAAAGAGAAACAGGTAAACAAGCTGAGACAAATGAAGGTGTAGTAAGAGAGAGAGCGGGGCTTTTAGCAAACAAAGAATTTAAGGAAACCTCTTCCAACAAGTGGCTTAATCCCAGAGAACTGCTGTGTGGGGGAAGAGGAGCCACACTGGTGTTTACCTGCTAGATTCTACAGCAGCTCATCAATCTCAGTGTGGGCCTCTTGCACTGGCTCCCCCTACTACTCCTGGCATTTCATCACTCTTCCCGCCCTCCTTCTGTCCTCCCATCAAGTACCTTTCCCAACATGTGTCGGGTTATGTGTGTGTGTTTGGATGCATCAGGAACCCAGCTGGTTATTTCGACAGTGGGAGGAGAGGGAAGAGGAAAAAGAGGGAAAGGAGCTTAAGGAGCCGGAGCCATGGCTCCAGTCTAGCATGACTCAGTCTGGGTGTATTCATGCCCTTGGGGGGGAAACACAAAGCATGTACCAAAACACACCGCTCTCCCCTCTCCTCGCCCTCTGTAATCAGTACATTCAGATGCTCACTTTCCCCATTTAACAAGCACTTCTATGTCTCTTAGCCAGCTGTTTTGGAGTAATAACAACCGAGACAGGAGGGTGATTGGAAAAGCATTAGTCTGTTTGGGCTTCCCTGCACACAAGAAAGATCTGTGTGAGGTTGTTTCCCTCCTTTTGAGGCTCTGCTGTGCTGTGGACTGATGAATGTACAGCCTGAACTGGACAACACAAGAGAGGCTGGACTCTTTATCCCTGGGGCTGTGGGGGTGGGCTCGCACACCTGTTCAAACAGCCAGAGCTATCCTGAGGAAATGAAGAAATGAAAACTTCCATCTCTGCAGAGCTGTGCAGATCCTGCACACCAAATCCCTTTCACTTCCTCTCTGGCTCACTCGCTATCTTCTGTTTCCACAGCTGGCTCCAGGAGTGTCTCTCCCCTGCCTATTTACACATCT
>VUQS01074563.1:17130-33187 GCA_015108495.1 Heterochromis multidens | reverse complement strand
GGAGGCCATTTACGTGAAAAGGGAAAGACCATCTCTGAACCGAGGAGGGGGCCTAAGGGTACATCTGTCACCATCTTACAGTGCTGTGATTGCAGCCATTCCCCAATCTCTGTGAATGGTACTCATGGCCATTGATCAATGGTCATGACAATTTGCATACCATTGATCATGAAACTGACCAAATGGCCCATTGTTAGTCAGTGGTGCTGGTTTCTGTCATTATGCAAATGTACTGTTTATAAGGTTGGGGAAGTCTGCAGTCAGCTGAGACTGAAGAAGTTACCAGTTGGTAAACGAAACGTTTCTCCCACTAAAAAAACGCCACGTCCAGATGAACAGATTCAACTTTTTGGGATCCAGTTTAAGGGTTCTTGTGGATATCAGGGGCAGCAGGTGGGAATGAGCCAAAATATCCGTGAAGAAACATGTTGCTCAGCACAATAGTACTGCTTTGACTCTGTATATGGGATTTATTGAGAAGAAGAAATATCCAGAATGTCACCAGAAATAAAATGTATTACTTTGCTAATGAGGAAAAAAATGGTTGTTTATATGTGTATAAAGCGCTTTGAGTGCTCTGGGAGAGTAGAAGAGCGCTACACAAGAATCAGTCCATTTACCATATGACCTGTCAATCAGCAAAGCAATGTACTCATGATATCAGTGGTACATGATCTCTCTGACAGTCCTCGGAATTCTTCACAAGAGCACAAGTCAACAATGTGTAAAGTTCGGTATATTTTTGAATAATTTGTAACCCAGTGTGCATCCAATCAGCTGTTAGTAACTTGTTTGATAACACTCTGATAAATCCTACTGTACTTAACTTGGTTGTGTAGTTAATGCTTTTGGAAAACACTAAACAAAATTTTCACCTCAATATCTTTCACATTTGTTGAAACATCTCCATCAGCCAAACTAAAATTGTTCCTTTAATTGTTCTATTGTTGAGTTCCTTTCTATCAGATTGCCTTTTTTCCATTATGTTGAGCATTTATTTGGAAACTAAAACTATTTCATTGTCTGCTATTTATTCCTTTTCTTCTTGGTGCTACTACTTTGGACTTGGTGTTTAAAAAAAAAAAAATAATCATTGTGTAAGTGCTCTTAATGCTTTTTGGACAAAAATGTATCACACCATTAAATGTAACCAAAATCATACATAAGAGTCCTTTTGAGTTTCAGTATTGTAAAATATTGATGTTAACATGAAGCTGCTGACATGTCTCTCTGAGGTTATTTGCCATTATCATTAAAAATTACATTTGTACCATGACTGTTTTTATTCTTTAATAATAATAATGATACTACTAATAATAAATCTTTATTTATTTAGCACTTTTCAAAGTCCATGTTACAAAGTGCTTTACAAGGGCAACAGAATAAAACAAAAGTAAAAGACAATTCAAAGCAAATTAAAACCTCAAAATCAGGGAGAGCCTTCTCGTAGATGTATGTTTTAAGTCGGGATTCCGCCAACCTGATTTCCTCCAGAGCCTTGCGGTGCTGACTGCAAGCATTTAGTTTTCAGCCACACCCCTGGACAGACCAATACCTCCGCCCAAGGATCTCAAGGTCCGCAGTAGTGCTGGGTAGTAAGAGATCAGAGATATAGCTTGGAGCAAGGCCATGAAGATCCTTAAAAATAATCCATAAAATCTTAAAACCAATTCTAAAACATACTGAGAGCCAGTGTAAAGATGCCAAAATGGGAGTGATGTGATTCCATCTCTTTGCTCTAATTAAAAATCTGGCCGCTGAGGATTTGTGTAGTCTGTAATTAATCTTTTTTTTTTTTTTTGCTAAGTAAAAGTAAGTAAAAATACTGGTGCAGTAATCTAGGTATGAATAAATACATGTAAAATAGTCCCTGTTTATTTACATGTTAAAATAGGTCTTATTTTTTAAATAATTCTATGATTAAAAACATGACTTTGTTAGTTTTGTGATATGGTGCTCAAAATTTAGGCTGCTATCAAACCAGATGCCAAGATATTTTACAACTGGCTTGAAATTTACCAGTAGGGAACCAACTGATGGCAGAATCTTTTCAGCCATGAGCAAGGACCCAACGACCAGAATTTCAGTTTTGTGTGAATTTAATTAGAGGAAATTATCTGACATCCAGTTTTGAATCTCAAAAGACAGCCAGGGGCGTTGCTAGGATCTTGAAACATTGGGGGCTTGGCCCAGCCCTGAAATCTTTTGGATTTTCACTTGATAACAGCACCTTTTAAAACGTATTTACTATATTTTATAGTAAAATTAATATAACATGTCAAACATTATGCGCTACAGTCACAGAATGATACTGAAATAAACAATCAATTGTGCAATTTGAGTTCTTGTTTGTTACTATTTTTTACTTTAAGCAGCAGTAGTAACACCATAAGGAAAAAAAGGTAAAAATGTTGAAGTATTCATTTGCGAAACAGTATGCTGACAGTACTTAATTCAATTTTTAAACTTTACCAGCTCTGGCCTCATAGCTTCTGCTTTTATTGTGCCATAATGGCTCCTTTTAAATTGTCTGACCTCTTGCTAGTCTTTTTGATGCTCACCTCTTCTTCAAATTTCCTGCTCTTTTGGTGTCTCACCAGTCTGGTGCACTTTTAATCTCCTCTGCTCTCTCCTCCTGTTCCCTCTCCTGTCCCTGTTGTAAAAAGAATGCAATCAGCATGTGCCAATCTATAACTGGCAAATCTATCATTTTTGATGTGATTATTAGGTATTTAAGATATGTTATGTATCAATTTATTTTATACACTGACTCAACCAATTATTCAACAAATATAAGCTTCCAGAAAAGTAAATTATCAACGCACTCTTTCATGCTGGAACTCTTTCATTCAGGCTACAGGCAGACATTTAATACAGTCACAGATGTGCATCAGTCAGCGTTCTGTTGTTTATTCCTACTGAATTCTGTGCACTTTCCACCTGATGACATCTGTCTTCACAGTCACATCACTTCCACTTTGGTTAACTTGTGTTTCTATTTCATTTTGCAGTTTTATTTTTTAGAGTACTTTAATAATCACTCTCCTTTTACACTGTTTTTGTGTTTGATTTATTTCAAACTATTGTGTGTAGTATCTTCAGATGTCCATTAATTAATCCTCAGTGAACATGGACCATAACATAGTACATTAACCTCTATCATCTTCTTTATGGCAGCTCTGAATACACAGACATGCATATCTTTGAATAACACAACAAACATAGACAGGGAAATTCCACAAAATACATTCAAGTGAAGGTTTCATTCTTCTGAAATCACATTATTGACAGTACACACATTATTTCCTATGGAATGATGGACTGACCCTGATAAAGTCAGTATTATTAAGGTTACAACAGTAATACACACTATCTACATATACAGTATATTTCTTTTAGTAGTTTTTAGTATTGGAGTACATTCTTGATTTTGCATGGATATAATAACCTGAGCTCTTTTACTGGGGATCATGAGAGTTTCAAAGCGACCCCCTTAACCATGGTTACTCACCGTCACGTGTGCCCGTGTACACCATTTGAGAGGAGAAAAGGAGAGCGACCGTCCTGCAGCCTCACATCACTCTGAGCAGCTCCATGATTTCATGTTTACAGCGTCACAGATCTGTGACTATTTCTCACTGTCCCCCTGATCTTCTTAATAACTTCGTTATGAGTGATGAATTTGTCGATTTGGCCTGACATGAGAAAATAGACATGTGACGGAGTGTGAGAAGTGTGTGAATCTCTGGCTCAGTGTGTCAGAGATGGCAGCAGTATCCTGTAACAATAAATACTTTAGAAGCACTGAGAGCCTCTGATTCACCGACCTGAATTTGTATCTGAGGCCGTAGCCATTTCATGCCCCATCTCTGCTGCAGCAGCAACAGGAGGCAGCTCCTTCTCTCACCTGTGCCTTCCTCATTTGCTTTTTAAAAAGACTTCTTATAGCCACTGTTGAAGTGTTTTAGCTAACTAATCACCACCAGGTCAACCTGCTTTGCAGCACACTTGCTGGAATCCCACACGTTGTTGAATCCAGTTTGTCGGACCAGTCAACACAGGCGCTGATGATAGGTTGGACCTGCTGGAGGGATGCTCAGCTGTGATTGGTTCTTACGATTAGGGTAGGTTGGTCAGACAGAGACAGGAGTGTTTCAGAAGTGACTTTGCCTGTGATAACCGGTAATAAACAGATGCCTGAATACACATGCCCTTTATTAAACAATTCTTTTATGAAATCCAAGGCTATTCAAAAACCCAGACCTGGGCTAACGACGTGCCTGTTACCCACACCTGTCTGTACTGCTCCAGGCACAAGACCCTGACCCAACATGTGTAGGGTCAGGGTCTTGTGTGTAGCAGAGCAGCTAATCACTGCGATCTATTGAAAGTCAGCCCTCGATCCAAGATTTTATTTGGGGTGGCTGTAGCTCAGTCTGCATGCCAAATATCCTTGGGCAAAATACTAACCCCAAGTTGCTCTCCGATGCATCCAATGGAGTATGAATGTGTGTGAATGTTAAATAGAAAGCACTTGAGTAGAGAAAGCATAAGAAAAAAGTGGTTGTATGAATATAGGTGAATGAGGCATGTTGTATAGAGTAGAAAAGCACTATATAAGAATCATTCCATTTAGCAACCTCAAGACACAGCAGCACTCCACACCGCAAGCAGGGTCACCTGATCCTGTCCTAATTATAAGCTTTATCAAAAAGGAAACTTTTAAGCCTAATCTTAAAAGTAGAGAGACTGTCTGTCTCCTGAATGCAAACTAGGAGCTGGTATCACAGTGGAGGGCCTGATAGCTGAAGAGTCTACCTCTCATTTTACTTTTAAAAACTCTAGGAACGACAAATAATCCTGCAGTCTGAGAGTGAAGTTCTCTGTTAGGAGAAGACTACACTCTCAGACTTCACTCTCTTTTTAGTCTATATTAGCAAGCTAATGCTACTGAACTTGAGTCTGCTATACTTGTCTTGCACATGCAGTGTGTACTGTGTACTGGTCTGATTGTGAATAGTATTTTTTCCTTCCTCAAAATTAACTATTGTTGTTTTTACAACAACAATTTTAGGATGTTCCCTTATCCACAATGCTTATCCGAAAGTAAACATTTACACTGGTTGGTTTTGTGAGGTTCATTTGTCCTCCTCTACCTGGTTCAAACTATAAGTGGCCCATTTCCTCTCCCCCAATTTTTCCTTTGTTGCTGCCTATTTGATAAAAGTCTTCACTTTATCTTCCACTTTCCCATTGTAAGTTGCCCAGAATGCTTGGTGGCTGCTTTGTGTAAAGTCCTTTTCAACGTGTCAACAACGTGAACTGTTGTTGACATTGCACTGTAGCATGCCTGCCCTACACCCCTTGTTTTTGTTCCAACACTAAGATACAAAATTTGATTGGTTTCAGAATGGTTCAGTATAACTTTTTACTGATATTTTATATTACAAAATTATACAATATTTAGATATATTTAGTGTTATATACATTTATTTTAATAGTAGTTATCTGTAAAATGATATATTTTTAAATTTTTTAAGCCTGTAATTTTACAGGTATTTAACTTTTATTGTTCATTAAATTAAGTCATTAAGTTTGTGAATACCTTAAGAATAAATCTATATAGAATATATATTTCTGTTAATATTACTTCTCTATAACTTTGCCAAGTTTGGTCAATAATTTTAAAAGAGACAGAACTACTATAAAACACACCATCTGTGAAATTACAATAATTATAGCTCTCAATGATAAAAACTGTATTTTGACAGTTTACTAATACTTGTAGATTTCATATACTCATCAAAAACAAACAAAAACATTTGTACCATTTTCCCACCATTTTTGTCACGGGCTGTTTAGGCTGAGGCAAAATGTAGGACTCAAAAGCAGACTCATTAGCGACAGTGTGACTAGTTACAATTACAGAGTCTTTATTTATCACAAAAGGAATCTGCAGATAACAAGAATCACGGGAGGGACTGGTGCAGAGAGCAGGATCCACGGGAGAGATGGTCACTGAGTGAGAGGAGAGGTGAGTTAATCCAACATGTCCAGAGAGGTGGAATCCATAGAGAATATTGCTGAAAGTGAAAGGGATTGCAAAAAACTCACTTACTTGGTCTGACAGGAGGGTCTGTCCTTGAGGAGGGTTGCTGGTTTGCTCGTCCACTGAGGAGGCTGTTCCAGGAGGGCAGGCAGGGGAGCCGAGGGTATGAATCTGGGTGCAGGTAAGGAATTCCAGGCGGAAAGGACCAGGCTGACATTGGCAGGTGAGTTGTGCAGGTGAGTACTGAGCTTGGTCAGAACACAGTTCGTGAGCCAGTTACCACTGAGGAGTAGCATACTATCTGTCGAAGACTGGAGACTTAAGCTGGTTCTTAAATACTGTGGTTGTTTGCAGAGTGATGGAAAACAGGTGTGCCTGGCTGCAGAGCGGGTATCCAGACTCCACCCAAAAAGGAAGACGAAGACCTGCCCAGCCACCACCTGATCAGAGAGGGAGTAACAGACTCCAAAACAACAGTAACCACTGCAGACTATGACAATTTTTTGGTGAAAACTTCCATAATTACACAACATATAGTGGGGGAAATAATTATTTGAAAACCAGCCCCAAAGCATAATGTTTCTACCTCCATGCCTGACTGTGGAGATGGTGTTCTTTTGGTCATACTCAGCATTTCTTTTCCTCCAAACATGGCAGGTTGAGTTGATGCCAAAGAGCTTCATTTTGGTTTAATCTGGCCACAGCACTTTCTCCCAAGCCTTCTCTGAATCATTTACATATTTACTGGCAAACTTTAGATGGCCCTATACATGTGCCTTCTTGAGCAGTGGAATTTTGTGGGTGCTGCAAGATTTCAGTCCATTACATCATAGTGTGTTACCAATGGTGTTCTTAGTGGCTGTGGTCCCAACTGCCTTCAGATCATTAAAAGCTCCTCCCATGTAGTTTTGGGCTGATCCACCACCTTTCTCATGATCATCCTCACCCCATGAGGCAAGAGCTGGTGCTTCAGACCGAGGACAATTGATGGTCATTTCATATTTCTTTCCAATCTGTGGGAGCCAGAATTCTGGCTGGGTTGTAGGGGATCAAATACTTATATCACTCAACACCGAGGTGTTCCCAGGCCATGGAACAAGACTTTCAGTGTGCCTTGAAGCAAGAGATATAATCTCTCCAGTGTGTTCTGGGTCTGCCCCAGGGCCTCCTTCCAGTGGGACATGCCTGGAAAGGAGAGGCCAGAAACCCTTCAGAGAAAGCTTATTTCCACCGCTTCTTTCGGTCACTACCCAAAGTCATGACCATAGGTGAGGGTAGGAATGTAGATTGAGCGGTAAATCAAGAGCTTCACTTTTACACTCACCTCTCTCTTCACCATGACAGACTGCTACAGCGTCCACATCACTGCAGATGCGGCCCCAATCTGTCAATCTCTCGCTCCTGAACAAGACCCCGAGATACCTAAACTCTTCCACTTGGGGCAGCAACACGTCCATGACCCGGAGTGGGCACTCCACCCTTTTCTGACTGAGAACCATGGCCTCAGATTTGCAGGTGCTGATTTTCATTCCTGCCTCTTCACACTTAGCTGCAATTCAAATTCCATTGCGAGCTGGAGGCCACCACCTGATGAAGCCAACAGAACCATATCATCTGCAAAAAGCAGAGATGAAATTCTGAGGCTGCCAAAGTGGAAGCCTTCCGCCACCTGGCTTTGCCTAGAAATTCTGTTCATAACTACAATTAACAGAGTCGGTGACAAAGGGCAGTCCTGGCAGAGTCCAACACCCACCAGGAACGAGTTTGACTTACTGCCAGCAATGCAGACCAAGCTACTGCAACGGTTGTACAGGGACCAAATAGCTCATAGCAAAGGGCCAGATACCCCATACTCCTAAAGCACCCCCCACAGGACACCGAGAGACACAGTCGAATGCTTCCTCCAAGTCCACAAAACACATGTAGACTGGTTGGGTTATACTCCCATGCACCCTCAAATATCCCTGTGAGGATAAAGAGCTGGTTCAGTGTTCCATGACCAGGATGAAAACCGCATTGTTCCTCCTGTATCTGAGGTTCGACTAACAGAGAAACTCTCCTTTCCAGTGCCCTGGCATAGACCTTCCCGGGGAGGCTGAGGAGTGTGATCCCCCTGTAGTTGGAGCACACCCTCTGGTCCCCCTTCTTAAAGATGGGAACCACCACCCCAGTCTGCCAATCCAGAGGCACTGCTCCAGATTTCCACACAATGTTGCAGAGGCGTGTCGACAAAGGCAGCCCTTCAACATCCAGAGCCTTCAGGAACTCAGGGTGAACCTCGTCCACCTCAGGGACCTGGCCACCAAGGAGTTGTTTAACTATCTCAGTGACCTCGCCCCAACTGATGGGCGAGTCATCCCCCTCGTCCTCAGACTCTGCTTCCTCTCCAGAAGACGTGTCAGTGGGATTAAGGCGGTCCTCAAAGTATTCCTTCCACTGCCCGACTATATCCTCAGTTGAGGTCAGCAGCACCCCACCCCCACTATACACCATGTGAGTAGAGCATGGTTTTCCCCTCCTGAGTTGCCTGACGGTTTGCCAGAATTGCTTCAAGGCACACTGAAAGTCTTGTTCCATGGCCTCACTGAACTCCTCCCACACCTGAGATTTTGCTTCAGCTACTGCTTGAGCCAGGTTCCACTTGGCCTGCCGGTACCCATCAGCTGCCTCCGAAATCCCACAGGCTAACCAAGCCAGATAGGACTTCTTCAGCTTGATGGCTTCCTTCACCTCCGGTGTCAAGCATGTGGTTCAGGGATTACCACCACGACAGCACATAAGCGCAAATGACAGTTAGGACCCATTCCCTGACCTGAAGGTCCAGGGACGCAACCCTCTCGTCCACCGTCGAAAACCCCAACATACTGGCCGCAAGCCGAGGGAATACAAGAATGCCCACCCTTGACTGCCGCCTCTCACTGAGGGCAACTCCAGACTGGAACAGAGTCCAGCCACTCCCCAGGAGACTGGTTACAGAATCAAGTCTTGTGCTGAGGTGAGCCCGACTGTATCTAGCCGGTATCTCTCAACCTCAGGCTCCTTCCCCACAAGAGAAGTGACGTTCCATGGCCCAATAGCCAGTCTCGATAGCTGGGGATCAGACCGCCAGGGCCTCTGCCCCTGACCGCCGCCTGACACACATTGCACCCGACCCCTGTGTTGCCTCCAGTGGGTGGTGGGTCTACAGGAGGGTGGGCCCATATGCTGCGCCCGGCCTGGCCCCATGGGTTAAGGCCCAGCAATCAGATGCTCTCCTTCAAGCTCCCTCACCAGGCCTGGCTCCAGGGTGGGACACACAAACCCCTCCACTACGATAAGGTGGCGATTTGCGGAGGGGGGTGGCGATTCTGACTCTTTCCATTAAAATGAAAGTACTATACAAATTAGACACTGTTTGTTTCTTTGTAAGTCAGCAAACTTACAAATTCAGCAGGGGATCAAATAATTATTTTACCCACTGTATCTGTTATTTTAACAAACAGAAACTATATATCTTTTACTGTTAATTTTCACTCATTGCATCAGATTTTAGACATGTATCTATAGCATTAAAGTAGAATTCAACAGTTTCATCTATTAAATAAACATTGCATATGTGTGAAATTATTTTAAATTTGTGGCTGTATTTTTACATTGTTTTATGTGGAAGAAAACTCAATTTTTCATTAAAAAAATAAAAATTTTGTTGTTTTTCTACATGTTTTTCATGTTATTTTACATTTGGCATGTTAATTAACACACTACTTTGTAATTTTATTGAAAGGAAAATTCTTTATAATTTGTACGAAAAAACAAGAATGAAAGAAAATGTATCTGTGCTGAGATGTAACTTCACTGATCTTTTTGGTAAAATAATATTGTTTTGTAAAATATAAAAACAAAATTTATATAAAATATTTCCATTATTTCTATGTAAACAAAATAATTTCTTACTAAGTATGACCACTTTGCTACCCATCTCATGAGGCTTTAAAAGCACAAACTGGAAAAAAATAAATATGATTGCACCAGAGACTACATACACAATGCAGTCCATGAATTCATGACCATATAAAGTACACACTGTGTATTTGCATGTATGCATACAGTACGGACACACTGACAAGGAGACCATATGTTTACATATTAATAAAGGTAAATTATCCATTGTAACCCCCTTTATAATACAGTCTCAACAATTATTTAGTAAAACACACTGAGTTGTTTCTCAGTGCCCTTCAGACCAACAAGGCACCATTAAAAAAAAAAAGTATACAGGTTTGGTGGTTATGTAAATATAGAGTATGACTTATTAATATGATAAAGCTAAATATAGGAAAGCTATCATTTGAGGCTGCCAGCCAAGTCTAATATTTACATGTTAATAAGCTTAATAAGGAGGAGCATGTGTGAGTGTGTGTGATGGGATTTGGGGTTAATATATTTATATGTACAGAGGTTCTGCGCCAAGTGTCGGTTGGCCAGAGTAAGAAAGTAGTAAGCGGGTTTATGCTTCTTTCACTCTCTCTCTCCACTTTGGCACTGATACAAATGCACACTTTTACCATCCACTTAGCACAGTGTGTGTGTGCAGTTTCCTTTCACTAAAAAGACAAAGCAGCTGCCATCCAAATCTTTCACATGGTAAGCACAGTAATCAAGAGCCTTTTGAAACTTGTGAGATGGTCAGACAATGACTCAACAATAACCCAATATAACATTGTAATCCTGAGACCCAGATAACATGTATAATAATAAAACTAGAAGTGAAACAATTATCAGCTGTTGCCACTTTCCAGTAAGATTTTATATAGCAGTAACAAGTACAAGGGCTCTTACCCTAAATTACCACTTGTTAAACTGTGCCAGTTGTGTTCACGGATGTGAACCTGTAACCGAACCAGAAAACTCTACTATAGCCTGAGGTATACTTGTTTCAAACATGTGTTTTGGTAAATGATTACCACTCAGATAACCTCCAGCCTTCGTCCCCGTCTGCTAGCACTGGTTGGTTAGATAACCCGCCTGCCTGTCTTGCATCCTGTCCTAAACAAGAGGACCTTCTAGGAAAGACTTCAGAGGGATTTCACCTTTTAATTTCACACAAAAATTTCCAATGTAAATAATTCATACATCAGCTCACAAACTGTCTAAAAAAAAGAAAAAATGTATTTGTAGCTCCCTCTAACTGTATTATCCAACTACTGATGTAATGACTTCAGCCCCTTATCCTCCAGACCCACCGATAATGTGTGATAATGGATTCTTCCTAATTCTGTTGGAGTGCTGCATAGTACACTACATTGGTCCTCATTTACTAAGAGTGCGTATGCACAAATCTGTGCGTGACTCGTGTACAAATGTTTCATGCACAAATCAGTGATTTATCAATATTTTTGCACCTGAATTTGTTCATACTTGACGAACAAAGTCCCTCTAACAAATGAATGCCCGGTTGTCTTGGGAAAGTTAAACACAAGTCTTTAAAACAAATACTACTACTACTACTGCTACTAATTATTATTATTATTTTTATTGCCCTTTGGTCAGAATCTGGCAGGGTTTTTTTTTTTAGTGAGGTTCTCATCTCTGGTTGACAGATCACGTTCTCCTTCTCCTACATCTGTTTTTTTCTTGTAGCTTGTCAGTCTTTTTTCACATCAACTTTGATTCCAAACAAGATTTTTTGGAACAAAAAAAATAATTATTTCAGCTGCAGCATCACTTAAAAAAATTTTGTTTTTGTCCCCTTTCATTTAGTTATTTATTTTTAAATAGTCATCACTCTCATGGAATCATGGTCTGAATGCACTGTTATGCCAAACACATTTCCTTTGCCAAGAGGAGCTCTATTAACTCTATAGGTTTCTTGTCATGGTCCCTGGGTCTTGGACCCAGGGTTTTGAGTTTTTGTGGGTTCATGATTTGTTTTTGTTTTGAGAAAGGATTTATCGTCCACCTTTAAAGTCTTCTGTTAGTGGTTTTAATTTCATGTTCCCTGGTGCGTATGAGTTTGTTATTGGTGCCTCTGCTTTGGTTTTCTGCTTTTGTTTTGGTTTTGTTTATAGCTTTGTTGGTTCCCTTTTGTGTTCCCTTCTGTTCCTCCAGTCTTGTCTCTGTATCTGTTGTCCCTGTGTCAAGTCCGTATATTTGAGTCTCTGTCCCAGTGTTAATTATATTTCCGGTTTTATTTTGATAGTCTTTTGTCTCTCGTGCTTTGTATTTAATTCTACTTCCCATTTCTTGTCCTTTGTGATTAGTGTCAGCTGTGCTCCCACCTGTTTCCTCTTCCCTTGTTACCTGGTGTGTTTTTATTGTCTGAGTCTCCCCCTGTCCTTTGGCGTGTCCCTCATGGGTGTGTGTATTATCCGGCTCCATGTTTACTAATTAACAATTTCCCTGCTCCTGCCCTGCCTTCGTGTATACTTTGTATTCTTGCAAGTACAGCATTAAAGCTGCTTTTTTAATTTCATTCCTGCCTCTCAAGTCCTGCATTTGGGTCAACACTCTGCTTGCCGCGTTGTAAGGACGCAACCAAGATGGACCCAACAGACTCAATAACGTTGGAGTTTGGCGACGAATTGGAAAGACTGGTAAAAATATCTACCCGCATCCATAAGGCCACTGATACTAAGACAATATCAGCTGGACTAAATGCCATGGATGCAATTATCAAACAGATTCCACTCCGGTTACTCAAGATCTCCATCCATGCCCTGCCTCAACGCCATTGTACAGCTCGTCTGAAGCCCAGCGGCCTGGAGCACCAGTCTACTCCTCACTTCCTTGTTGGCAGAGATGTGGGCTGAAGATGACGAGCCTGCCACAACTGCACTCCCTGCTCCCACTTCTAGGAGAAAGCAAGGTCGCTCCTTGCCACTTCAAGAGACTGTTTTCAAGCCCGCGTCTGGCGTTACCGGACCCCCACCTCTGCCTACATCCCTACATGCCTACATCATTAGATGACGACGGGGCCCAGCTGGAACTAGCTTCCTGGCCCGCGACCTCTCTGAAATCACCACCTCCATGAGTAAAACAGACTCATTCATAACCTGTGCTAGAAAAATCAAAAGCAATAGAGGTAGAACTGTCAACTCTCAAGCCAGCCGACACAAAAGAGACATTGATTTTTGTTTCTGAGCCAGCTGTGTTGATGAGCTGGCCAATAATAAAACTGAGTGTTGTGTTGATGAGCCAGCTAATCCAGAAAGTGTGTGTTGTGTTGCCAAGCTGGACAATAACAAAATGCTAATCTGCTAAAAATACTAGTGTAGCTGAGCCTGCCAATTTGGGACCTGTGTTTGTTTTTGAGCTGGTGAAATCTAAAGCTAATCATTGTGTTGCTCACCCGGCTCAGTCAGAGGCCAAAGGAGATGTTCCATCACCCACTCAGAGACTGTTTATTGTACACCTCATTCAGAGACATATAGTGTTCCTCAGCCAGATCTGTCAGAGATTGCTTGTGCTCCTGAGCTGGTCCCTACCTGAACTGATCTCCCAAAAAACTGTTAACTGTGTTCCTGTGGGGGCCTCCCCAGAGACTGTTGCTCCACCCAGGGCCACCCCAGAGACTGAGCACCCCGCACCCGTCCTTGCTCCCAGGGTGAGGTTGGCCTAGGGCCCGGTGTCGGCAGTGGGTCCAGCGCAGATTCAGTCCTCAGAGAGGACTGCAAGCCCTGCGGAGCAGACCCAGTCGTCTGGGGAGACTGTGACCACTGCGCAGCCCCTAGGGGACCCAGAGTTTTCCGAGTCTCCAGTGCCAGCGGAACCAGAATCTGTGAGGCTTCCTGAATCGGCTGAACCCGAGCCTGTGCATCCTACCAAGCAGCCCCGGCCCGAGGTGACTGCATATTCTGTGTTGTTGCTTCCACCACCAGGGCCCAAGCTGGTGGTTTCTATGCCGCTTGAGAGTCCAGAGCCCATGGGTTCCTCTCCGCCAGACACTGACGGTCCTGCACTGCCAGAACCTGAGCCTGGGGGTTTCTATCTGCCCGAGAGCCCAGAGCCCGTGGGTCCCGCTCCACCTGTGCATAAGCCTGATTTTGAGGGTCCTCGCCACTGTCATTGTCTCCCAGTAATTCCACCTGAGGGGAGTTGTCATCTCCACAGACACCGGCCTTCAGTCAAGTCCCCAGAGGGTCTTCATTGCTGATGCCGGCCCCAAGCCTCTGCTGATGTTGGCCTCCGTCCATATCACCTGAGGTTCTCCATCACTGTCGTCTGTCTCCTGAGAGGCTCCATCTCCTCTGCCAACCTTAAGGTATGCCGCCTGAGGGTCTTCGTCACTATCACTGGCCTCCGGCCAAGCCACCTGAGGTGTCCTATCGCCTCCGTGAATGCCAGCCTCCTGAGGGTCTATTTATATATTAAATTATGCAACTTATTACATTAAAATCAAAGATCAGGGTAAAGTCAAGTAAGAAATTGCTTGAAAAGTAAAACTGTAAAGCTTTCCTAAGCAGACACACTCAGATGACAGTACCAACTTTAAAAACAGACTGACTGTGATGCTCCAAGTCTGTTTCTTGGTACTTTTTGCTTTCTTTTTTGTTTAATGTTTATCTTATGTGGGTTAGGCAAACTCAGAGAGAGAACAGTAGGAGTAGCAATGTTGCCATTATTTGCCATAATCACTTTACATTTAATGTATTATTAGTTTCATGAATTCTTATATTAAAATAATTACATTTATTTATCATATATTACACAGTAAGATATGAGCTGCTGGGACTTGAAGCATGAGCCTCAAACTATAGTGATCTAGCCATGTTCTGGGATCACAGCAATTGCTTTGGTAAGTCCAGTGTTATCATTTACTTTTCTTAATGGATATATCATTACAATTCTATAAAAAGATGTAGATGAGCTTGATGCATAACACTTTTCTTGGTCTTACTAATGACTCAAAATGGTCACATGCTGCAAGCCACATTCACCTATTCACACACATACATTCATATGGGGTGGCTGTAGCTCAGGAGATGGAGCAGGTCATCTACTAAGTGAAAGGTTGGTGGTTTGGTCCCTGGCTGCTCCAGTCTGCATGCAAGTCTGCATGCCAAATATCCTTGGGCAACTGATGCATCCATCATAGTGTGAATGTGTGTGAATGTTAGATAGAAAGCGCTTAAGCATAGCAAAAGTGCTTGTATGAATGGGTGAATGAGGCACGTTGTATAAAGTGCTTAGAGTGCTCTGGGAGAGTAGAAAAGCACTACGTAAGAATCAGTTAATTTACCATATGGCACTTATTGTATGCGCGCACACACACTAAGTTAAAACTCTACATTGCAAAGAGAGAGGAACTATCTAAGAAGATGATGTGAGGGGAAAGTAGTGAATATATATCATGTATGTAGGCATTTTTTACTTGGTCATCTCTGAGTGCACCATTAATGCTAAATTAATTAGACAGGGATCAGAGCAGGGAAGGCCTTTCTTATTTCTGCAAGTTAATGCCAAACCACGTACTCCACCAGCATCGCTCCATGGTAAAATGCACTGAACAGTTCTGACACATAATAATATGAAATATACCATCACCGCTTTTGATTTCCTGTTCTCTTGATCTGACTGGGTGTGTTTTTTTATCTGCAGATTACGAATACGAATACGAATACGAATACGAATAACTTTATTGATCCCAGAGGGAAATTCATATGTCTGACAGCTCATCTGCTATTTATATGAGAATTGTAAAGCCTGATGGCTGTGGGTATGTGGGATTAAGGTGTATTTGTCTGGTTAGTAATGGTAGTTAAGTAATGGCATTAAAGCATTGGGCAGTTTAAAATTAGGATATGAGACAAGCTACAGATGAAATACATTTTGAAGTAGGCAATGCATGAATTCCACTAGAATTTTGATGATTTTATGTTTTACATGTATATTATCTTTGTGTGTTTGAGCATGTGTGTGTGGGGGGTGTGGTAGAGAGACAGCTGGACTGTGTCAGGACTGATGAGAGACATTCCTGTTAGCGTAGCATAACTTTCCTACTGCTCTGCTGATAACACTGGCACCTATTTG
>VUQS01074562.1:2193-20121 GCA_015108495.1 Heterochromis multidens | reverse complement strand
TTTAATTTTTTATTTTAAAATTTATTTTTTTTTTTTTTTATTTTTTTTTTTATTTAAAAAAAAATTTTTTTTTTTTTTTTTTTTTTTTTTTTTTTTGGTAACAAAGTGATGTCACATTTCTTATTGGAGTTCCCTATTAAATACCCACTTGACAAACTTCATGTGATTGTGATTGCATGGGGACGTATCATTTAGGGTTGTCAACCGGGGTAAAATATTTTATTTATTTTTATCTGGAGTTGGCCGAGAACGTAGCTAAGCTAAAAAGCTTCAACCGGCTACCTTAGCATAATCTTGGCGACTAGGCAGCTACCCTTTAAAATGGCACAGTTCATACTTCTTATACTGCAGTTATAGTATATTCCACAACTTAAAAAATAATGAGGGACGTTTGTGGGTGGACTTCGTGCTTGGCCATAGCCAGGTTTGCGCTTTCTAGTGTTTATGCTAAGCTAACGATAAGCTACATTTTGTAGTTGTTTCCAGAACTTTCGTTAGGTTGCGTTTATGGGTTGCAGAGAATGTGGGATGTTTTGTTTTCCCACTATTTAACCTGACAAGTGCTAATCAGTGTGACACGATACGTTTAAAAAATTTTTAAAACCGTTACTGGTGTGGCATTAAGCAAAAACTTCACCTTATGGTAATTGCCGGCATATTTTATTGATTTAACACTGAAAATATTTTGTAAAAGTTTCCGGCTTTTATTTTTTTTTTGGCACGGTTGGTTTTAACTTGCCAAAACCCCTCAGCCTCCTTTAATTTGATAGGAATATGTTTCATTTTGACAGCTGTGAGATCTCAAAGTGTATCTTTATTCAATTTGGTGCAGACAGTTTATGCAGTTTGGTCAGTGTCTAACGGAGGGGGCTTAGCACTCAGGATGTAATTACCAAATACTACATGGACAGCATTTCTGGCAGCATCAAGTGGTTTGCAGCCCCATTAGCAGAGGTATTACAGATGAAACTGTGGATTTGGTGGCAGAATTTTAACCCCGCTTGTAAAATCTGCTGCTGACACGTTGTGCGCTTCAACAGACACGTAGGCTCTGAGTGAAATAGGCCAAGCGATTTTTTTTTCTTTTTTGGGGGGGGGGGTTTAGGAAAGACAAGAGTCTGTTATAGAACCATCCATGAAAGAGTAAGTATCTTTCCAGGGAAGAAAAAAAATCCAGCCCCTTTCAGTCCTGTACCACCCTCCTCCTCCTCCTCCTCCTCCTCAGTTTAGGGCAGCTGCCAATTTATGGACAACAACGTTTGAAGAAGTAATTGGCCAAAGGCGGACCACTGCCCTACAAATGAAACCTGTGTCTGATGGAGGGGACGATTTAGCACAAGTACTGGGATTTTATTCTTCTTCTGACTTTGGGTTCAGTTAATAAACCTTTGGACACAGCTCCCCCTCACCATTAGAACCGCTGTAACATCTACATGGTGGCATTATAAGGTAAGACAGATTTATGATTAGTCAGATTTTTATTGGAGGCTAATTTATATACAACAAGCTAGATGCATACTTAAATCATAGTCTGGATTAAAAAAAAATAAATTATACTGTATGCTGTATGTCGGTATTTGAAAACTGTGAAGCTGCCTTATGTTTTACCGTCTGCACCGTAGGTATGTACTCCCAGTACTCAGAGTGGTAAAATGGGCTGCTTCTCTGAGCAGTTTTGGGATGCAGAATCAAACATGTGAGGAATGTTGCAACAGGAAAGATAAACAGTGACTTGGAAAATGAGTCTGTCCATTCACAAGAATCTTCCTTCGTGGTGTGATGTGCTGATGTGGATCTGGATTTGAAGAACAATTTACTGGGATTTTAAAAAAAAAAACAAAAAAAAAACTGGAACCAATTTCTAGTAAGAAACCCTTCATATTTGGTTAATGAGTTGCAACTTTATTTATTTATAGGTGAATACAAAGTAGGAAGTTATTAATTAGAGTGAAGCTTTGGATGGCAGCATGTGTAAATTCCATTTTGTTGGTACTTAACTTCTCTCTTGTGAAACTACTGCAAATCCTTATGGAATAACCACTTTATGTTAAGATATCAGTAAACTGATTTTTGTTCAGATGCATTTAACAGCCAGTTAAATGGGATTCCATCTGGACTAGTACCTGCTCCTTACTTAGCAGTTAGGTAAACCAGAAAGCCAACAGACCCAAATTGCACCATCTCCTAATGTCTAGGAAATGTTTAGCCACCACAGATTTCCATTTTGTGCTGCTTTATTTTTTGCATCTGCTTCTGTAATTAAAACAGGCTTATCCCTCAGAATGCATCTGTAGGTCAGTTTCTTCCTCTGTCCATCCAACTCCTTGTGATGTGGCTCATGTGGACTGTTTTTGGTATAAAGTTTCACAAAGTCACTCTAAAGTCAATAGCATGTTGCAATGTTGCAACAAGGCGAGGGAATCTTTTTTTAGCCCATGGAGCCCTAACTACCAGTTTATTTCAGTCCATTAAAGTACAGCACAGTATAGATTTCTGCTAGTATTAGGAGATTATGAATTAGATGTGTGTGTCTTTTGGTGGAAATGTAGGCATGAAGTGTTTCAGGGTAAGACTTTATAATGACCAAGAGTGTTTCAGTAGTTGTGTATGTGGGAGCACAGAGCTGTGCTGATCCAGAGAACTGCTGCCTGGTTGATTTGAGCCTTTCATAAGACATGATCCATGAGCACATTGGTATGGAGAGTGGCTGTTTTGATGAGGGCTGAGAGAGTAATAGAAACTAAAGGATGAGGAAAATGGGTGATCAGATCAGATACATCAGATACAGACCGTGTGTAGAGGTTCTTTTTAACAAACACTACAGAAGCCAGAAAAACTGAATATAATTAGTTACTGTTTGTACTCCATAATTAAGATACTTAATTTTTTTTAATTAGTCAAATACTCCTGTGCAGACGTCTTGAGCCACCTCTCATTTCTTTATGTTTTGCTTCTAAGGAGCCAGACTTTATTGTAAATTTTTAAAGTGGTCTTGAGCAATAGTTCTCCAGGCTTTCTGAAGGTTTTTGAAAAAGACATAATTTGTTCACTTTTCTATAATTAAATCTATGAAAAATGCATAAGATAGCATAGTTTGACAGGTATAAAATAGTATTTTTTTTTGCACTGACAAGGTGATTCCCAAAGAGCTATTAGCTGAAAACTTGGCATATCTCAGCATGGTGTGCAGTGTTTCCTTAAAAAATTGAGGCAACTGAAAAAGTGGAGGACAAAGTGGCCGACATAAAATATCTACAGCAGATGAACATTATCTGAAAGTCATGTCCTTAATAAATATGAAAGCCATCCAGCAGGGAGAAAAGGCTGAGATATACCAAATTACACAAACCTGGACTGAAGATCAGTGACAATCAGTGACAACAGGTCTTATGGAGTGATGAATCCAAATCTAAAATTTTGGTTTAAATCATTGTCAATATGTACAGAAGAGTTCAGGAGAGAGGTACAACAGTGTCTACAGCCATCTGTAAAACACGGTGGAGGCTCTGTCATGGTTTGGGGCTGCAATTCAGGCAGTGGTGTTGGGAATCTTGTCAAAATTGATGAAATTATGAACTCAGATTTAGATCCTCCATGCAATACCATCTGGAAAGCATCCGATTGGCAACAGCTTAATTTTTCAGCATGACAATGATCCCAAACACACTGACAATGCAGTAAAAGCATACCAGGATAGAAAAATACACAATGGGACACTATCGGTCATGAATCAGTCTCCTCAGGGCTCTGACCTCAGCATTATTGAAGCAGTGTGGGATCATCTTGATGGAGAACAGAACAAAAAGCTGCCGACATCCAAAGAAGAGCTTTGAATGTCCTTCAAGAAGCCTGGAGAACTATTCCTGAAAACTACATAAAGAAATTACAAGAAAGCTCCCTAAGAGAGTTCATGCTGGTCATACCAAAATTGGTCATACCAAATATTGATATTGATGATCAAGCTCATTAGAATTGTACAAACTCTGTTTTTGCCTTATATACTGTATTTGCATTTATGTTGGCACATCTTTCAATAAATCGCAGCACCTGTTTCCATTTTCCTAATAAGATATAAAGAAATGAAGGGTGGATCAAGACTCTTACACAGTACTGTATGCTCCCTTTTTCAATAATTGATTGCTCTGTCTCTTTCTCTCATACAGGATGATTCTATTTAATGTAACCTGGATCTCATTATTATAGTTGGGTATCACCTCTGTCAGTTATGATAACACTGTACTAACCAAAGTACTATCTGAGATCTGAAAACAAGGTGGTAAATGGTTTAAACTACACTGCAATACTAGGAGTTACCAACAAAAGTTAGCACATTTCAAATGGTGGCAATAATAGCTCTTTACGCACAGAAATTATGTGAATGTGAAACATAGCATGTGTAGGAGCAGGAAGCAGTCTGTAAACTCTGATGGATGTTTACAACAGAGTTAGGCTAAAATGTTAGTGTTGGTCTGCCACATATTTTAGGAAAACTGTTACCTTGTTTACAACCTTTACTCTGTAATATTCTACATCCTTTTCCCAAAAAACTTGAAACAAAATGCAGTGATGCAAAACATTGACATATTATATTTAATTAAAAGTAGTACACTAAAGATGTTAGAAGCCATCCTGAACAACTCTGATCACCCACTTTATAACATCTTCATGGAACAAAAAAACATCAGTACTGGAAGACTCCTCTCTCTCCGTTGTAAAACGGAGAGATACAGAAAATCATTCGCACCCACAGCCATCAGGCTTTACAATTCTCATATAAATAGCAGATGAGCTGTCAGACAAATGAATTTCCCTCTGGGATCAATAAAGTTATTCGTATTCATATTCGTACAAAGAAATCTCAAATGTTGAAACTAAAAACATTTATTTTTTTGAAAATTCTTTCTATTTGCTGGTGTTTTCTTAAGTTGCAGTGCGTTTGACCTCTCAGGGCCACCGTATTGGTGTCCACAAAATCTTGAGACAGAAAAGGTTGTGTAATGCTAACTAACCAGGTTAATTAGAAGCAGATCAGTAACATGATTGGGTATAAAAAAAAGCATTTCAGAGAGGCTGAGTTCTTCAAACTCATAGTTAAGATGGGAAAATGGTCCATAAATAAATACATTTCCTCAGTGTGAAATTGCAAAGAATTTAAGGCATCCTGCAAAGAATTTAGGGCTTCCTGTATATAAGTGGCATGGCCAAAAATCACCATTGAATAACCAAGATCTTCAGCTCTCAAGTGGCCCATTATAAACAAACGCAAATCTGTAAATAACTGATACCACATCTTCCGGGCTGAAGAGGAAATAGAGCATCTGGCTTGTCATCACCTCACATTTCAAAAGCCAGCATCCATGAACCTTTAACGGGCCATTACTGCACATGGCGTGGGTAGGTTGTGCATCTGTGAAGGCATCATTAATGCTAAAAGACATATAGTACTGGGGCAACAAATACTGCCACCTAAATAACATCAATTTCAAGGAAGGCCATGCTAAACCTTTATAACAGTATTATTCTGTAGTAAAAGAGCCTGTAGTCCAAATCTGCCACCTACCCATCCACTCACTCACTGACTCAGTAACTCTTTTGGGTTTTGGTGTGTCTCATCAAACTCATTTGTTGTAGCCATACGTGTTCAGTCCTTCTTAGTTTCCAGCCCATCTACTTACCACACACCCTTACATGCCTCACTGGGTCTCACAGGCAAGAAGGAAAGCAGCTTTCAAGTTATATGTCTGACAGAACAAGAAGACAAATGGTAAAAGAACAGATCTCTGCAAGGAAGTGTGCAAACATGAGTTTATAGTTTTGTAAGGGAAATATTCACAGCGAACTGTTCCAAATGTTCTCAGCTAACTACCAGTATGTGAGGAAACAGTGTTTGTACTTGTATTTGTACTGTGTATTTTTTTCTGCAAGTTTGGTTGAAACAAAAATATTTTTGAGAAAGGTTCAAGATACAGAGCACCCTCACAAATAAGCAGCTTCAGACATACAGTACTGGCTATGCTGTTAAATGCTTCTTCTGACCTAGTGTGAACGTGTGTGTCCTTCCATACACCGTGAAACTGGACTCAGATGATGTGCTCAGTCTTAGACCATGTTTTGGAAAGGTTAACTTAAGTTTGTGGTTTCTGTACAAACACATCACACTACTGCATTTGTGTCTCTGGAAGAACAGTCATCCACTCGCTAAAAGCGTAGAAGGAGTGTGGCTGTCAGGTTATCAATAGCAGGCCTATGCTGTGTTCACTGCCTATTCCAGAAAAGAGCAGACTGACATTTTATGAGAAAAATCTGTCTTTTGGTATCTGGTCGAAAAAAACCCAGAGTGCTGTCTGTTTAGTATTACTAAACATTAGTAACACAGAAAGTGAAAAAGGCTGAACAGAAAGCTATGCAATTGGACAAGGGTGCTGTGTAACAGAGCTATTAATTTAATAGATAAAAACATTAATGGAGCCTTTGAAATATGTCAGATCATGGGGTTATTAAAGCCTACGCTTTTAAAAATATTTTCTCCTACCCCCACACACATCAGAATCAAGTATTAACCAGATGGTTTGAATCAGACGGCTGGAGCAACTCTACACTCTTAACATCAATCCTACTTCCCTGTGCCAAGCATATTTGAGCTCCTCTGTGAGGAGATTTTTTTTTTTAGTGATAGCTGCAGCTATTTAGAAAATACACTGAGGGTAAACAGTTTGTGTGTTGTGTATAATGTGCTGCAAACACTATTGCAGCTACAGTGTCGCGAAAAAGTATTTGCCCCCTTCCTGATTTATTAGGTTTTTTTTGCATATTTGTCATGCTTACATGTTTCAGATCATCAAACAAATTTTCATAGTAGACAAAGATATCCTGAGTAAATACAAAATGCAGTTTTTAAATGATGATTTATTAAGGGGAGGAAAAAAAAAGCTATCAAAACCTACCTGGTCCTATGTTAAAAAAGTAATTGGTTCCTAAACCTAATAACTGGTTGTGCCACCCTTTCCAGGAAGAACTGCAATCAAGCATTTGCAATAACTGGCAATGAGTCTTTCACATCACTGTGGATGTTCTTTGCAGAATTGTTTTATTTCAGCCACATTGGAGGGTTTTACAGCGTGAACGGCCTGTTTAAGGTCATGTCAAAGCATCTCAATCAGATTTAAGTTCGGACTTTGACTAGGCCCATCCAAAACCTTCATTTTGGAGTTTTTTTAGCCGTTCACAGGTGGAGTTGCTGGTGTGTTTCGGATCATTGTCCTGCTGTATAACCCAAGTGCTCTTGAGCTTCAGCACATGAACTGATGGCCGGACATTCTACTTCAGGATTTTCCAGTAGGGGGGAAAATTCGTGGTTCCATCAATTAGAGCAAGTCATCCTGAAGCAGCAAAGCAGCCCCAGACCATCACACTACCACCACCATGTTTGACTGTTGGTACAATGTTCTTTTTATAAAATGCTGACACACAACGACACACAAACTGTTTACCCTCAATGTATTTTCTAAATAGCTGCAGCTAGCACTTAAAAAACAAAAGCTCCTCACAGAGGAGCTCAAATATGCTCGGCACATGGAAGTAGGATTGATGTTAAGAGTGTTGAGTTGCTCCAGCAGTCTAATTCAAACCATCTGGTTAATACTTGATTCTGATGTGTGTCGGGGTAGGAGAACATGGAGAGGGCAAATATTTTTTCACAGCAATGTATAGGGGCGCCCAGAGACTCTTTAAGGAGTCAGGGTTACAATTCTGGGGTCAACTTTTTGCCACAATCACTGAAATCATACTAGAGTGGGAACTGATCTAACTAAGAAAGAAGGTTGGACTTGTAAAAAAAAAACTCAAATGTAATCCTGTCTGAATTGATGTAAAGGAATAGTCAGAAATTACATCACCAACTGATTTTTTTCCCCCAGTGTTATCAGATAATCGATACAGCTCTGATAACTGTGTTGTGTTTTCTCTCTGGCACTGTACTTTCTTGACTGTAGAAGCATATAAAAACCATCGTTTGTCTTTCTTTATGTGCAGCTGAAATAATGGATAAATCAATGCACAAGCAGCAGTTAGTGTTCAGCCTCCTGTTTGGGTTGTGGTTGCCTTGCTGTTTAACTCACACTACACCGTCGAACGTCGCCACATCAAAGCCCACACCAACACCCGCACCGTCCCCATCCCCCCGGCCTGAAAGACTAAAGGTCAGACTGGCTGGATATCCTCGAAAACACAACGAGGGGCGGATAGAGCTGTTCTACAAGGGAGAGTGGGGAACCATCTGTGATGACGACTTCACGATAGCTAACGCCCACGTACTTTGCCACCATCTGGGCTTCGTCTCAGCCACAGGATGGACCCACAGTGCCAAATATGGCAAAGGCCAAGGTAAGGGTGCCTTCTGCCATGACTGTTTCTAATTTTAGTTTTGGGTTAAATACACTGTGTGATCATCCATTTGTGTTTTTCGTGGTGTTAAAAAAACACACACACATAAGGGTGTTCAGAAAAGTAGTTGTTTCCACTAGTAGGTTCCAAGTAGGTTTAACCTAATACTTAAGTATTAAGTTAAACCCACTATTAATGAATATTTTTAGCAGTCTAGCAGGACAGTTTGTTAAATAATAATCATCCATGATCCACCACTTTGCTCAAGAAAGTAAAAGTATCTCAGGAACCACTGGGTTGGATTGTAAACATTCGTGGTCCTCCAGGATGACCCATACTGACTTTGGTGATCCAGACTTCTGACCACGAGATTGATGTCTTTAGCTTTTAGTGAAATGTGTTGAAAATGATTGAATAGATTGTTATGTACAACCCCAATTCCAAAAAAGGTTGGGACACTGTAAAATGTACAAAAAAAATAAAGTAAGTGGTACTATAAAAGTAAGCACCACTTACTTTTATATTTTACTGCTATAAAAGTAAGTGGTACTAAAAAGAATGTAATGATTTGCAAATCTCATTAACTTATATTTTATTTACAATAGAACATAGAAAACATCAAATGTTTAAACTGAGAGATTTTACAATTTCATGAAAAATATTAGCTTATTTTGAATTTGATGACAGCAACACAAAAACGGGGTAATAAAAGGCTAGAAAAGTAAGTGGTGCTAAAAAGAAAAAGCTGGAGGAAAATTTTGCAACTAATTAAGATAACTGGTAACAGGTCAGTAACGTGATTGGGTGTAAAAAGAGCATCTTAGAGAGGCAGAGTTTCTCAGAAGTAAAGATGGACAGAAGTTCACCAATCTGCAAAAAACGACATCTACAAATGGTGGAACAATGAAATTCACAAATCTTTGTGTTATTGTCTTTCTGTTTTTATTACATTTTCCACAGTGTCCCAACTATTTTGGAACTGGGGTTGTAGTTTTGTACCTAACTTATGTGAACCTCCGAAAAAATTTTAGTAACTTTAAGACTCCTTTACTTTTTAGGAAGTGCATTAGGCCAAATCTTTGTTGTCCTATACTACCACAAAAAACAGTATCTAACTGTTGTCAGATCCTACCATTTGTGCCATGTTTATGACCAAATATGTGTAAAACTAATAACATTCCCATCACCTCTAGCTGTACTATGTATTCAGTACTAATTAAGTTGACATGCTAACATTCCAAACTAAGATGGTGTATATGCTGAAACTGTTTAAAATGAACACGTTAATAAGTAATGAAGTCGATGTTAGCATTTAGCTCAACCTCACAAAGCCATTGTGTCTAGCCTTTAGAAATCTTGAATTTCTCAAACCTTGGGGTAAATCAGATTCCCCCTAGACTTTAATAAAACCATAATTAATAATACTACTTTGAAATTTTTTAGGCACTGAGCTATGCCACCTCTTCACCTTTTTTTATAGTAGGTGCAGCTGTGAAGAATTTGCTGCAACCATTTTTTCCCAGAGCACCAGCGTTGCAACCAAGTGCTACTTCCAGGCTTGGATTGATTGCTTTCCCACTCCTGGGAGTGTGGTGGAGTTCCCTAACAGTCTGTCACCCGTATAGGAAAAATCTGGCTGGACAACGTGCAGTGTAACGGAGGTGAGAAGAGCATCGAATTCTGCAAGTCCCGCGGCTGGGGTAATAGTGACTGCACTCACGACGAAGATGCTGGAGTTGTCTGCAAAGATGAGAAGATACCTGGCTTTGTGGATTCAAATGTTATTGATGTAAGTTCCCAAAAGGAGAGGGGAGATTTTGTCATTTTGTTGCAGTCAGTTATTTTCAGAGTTGATTAAGAAGTTGTTATTTGTTCATAAACAATCCCATTTCTTCACAGAACAGACTCTATACATGAGGGCTACACACATGGAAGAAATTTAACGCCTCTGTGCAGCTCCACCTGTGGCTAGCACACATGGTGCTGATTAGCTCTGTTCTATAGCATGTGTCTAAACCTGCTGAAAGCAAAAGCTTCCCCAAGTGTGTATTCCTGAGGTGAAATTGTAATAAACATAGCAGCTACAGTCAATTATAACTGGGCAATACACCAAAAATCTTAAAAGACAATGCACTAAACCCCTGGCTGTGATGCTTTAGTAGACTTGAAAATGGAGTAGTTTAATTTAACCTCAAGATCAACAAGGTCTATGTATTTTTGGTAACAACACTGTTTTGTATTTAAAAGCGTTGTGTACTGATTGCCAGTGAAACTCATCTGCAGCTCGAAAACACAGATGTCACTCATTAGTTTGTGAAGTCCTGTGCTCGAGGAGTAATTAGAGGCAGGACATCAGCACTTAACACCTCGGCTTACATTATGCAGAAAACGTTTGCAGAAACTGTTTGCAGTTATGCAAACGTGTCCTCCTTCAGTGAATAAAGATTTAAAACTGAGAGCCTCTCAGGGCACACACATAAGTGGGATGCTAGCTGAGCTTTTTTTCTAGCCGGTCTCTCTCTTCCATTTGTACTCTTTGATGTTGTTTGCATAACTGAATGGTCCAAGGTGAACAAGGTTAGTCTGGTGACTCGTCTCCACAGACCTCAACTTGAATGAGCAGATGACATGTCTCTGTTACGCAGAAAGATTACATTAAAGAAAGAAAAGTTTCATAAGAATAAGTGAGTGAATTTTCAGATACATAACAATCTTCCCTCTTTCTATTTGTTGCTGTGAGTGAGGCTTGCTCAAATGTGGCATCCAGACTTTAATCTGTGACCACAGCCAGATTTTTCTTTTCCAAATAAACCACAACGGAAGTGAGTCAGTGCAATGCTGGCAATCAGAGTCACGTTTACCACTCATGAGCTGTTAGTGAGAGCACGAGACCCGAAAATACTCTCCGTTACAGCCGTGACTCACTGTGTAGTCTGTTCCTCTCATGTGGGAGAAGTTTTGTAAATAGTTTAGTTTTCATCCACAGAATTCAGTTCAGTTTCCAAGAGCATTTTATGTACTTATAAACTTGTGATCCTTTATAAACATAGTTCTTCCTTTTTTTCTGTTCTGCCAGGCACAAGTTGATGAGAACAAAGTAGAGGCGGTGCGACTCAGGCCTGTGGTTGGCGTGGCAAAAAAGAAGCTGCCCATCACGGAAGGTGTGGTGGAGGTGAAATACAAAGATGGCTGGGCACAGATCTGCGATGTAGGTTGGACAGTCAAAAACACCCGCGTGGTCTGCGGCATGCTGGGGTTCCCTCATGAGAGGAAGGTCAACAAAAACTTCTACAAGTAAGTGAATCTCATCAGTTTATGAGGCTAAAGCTGCAACTGACAGTTTGTTACAAGGTGGCAAAGACGAGTTTGACCCTGGGGACTCAGAATTCATATAAGGTGCTATGAAAGCCATGTTCATGTATATCAAATCAGCAAGAGAGGCCCCACACTAATTTAAAATGGAAAGCATGGATCTCACTCTTAATTTTTTTCCTTTATTTGTTTTGTAACCTTTATTTAACAACTCTTGAGATAAAGAATCTCTTTTGAGAGAGAGTCTCAGGCCAAGATAGGCAATGATAAACTAGCATGTTTTTTGAAAGCGGGAGAAACCAGAGCTCCTGAAGAAAACCAGCGAAAACACGAGCAAATCCCCCATTTAATGATAACAATCTTCAGCTAATCTTGAGAAAGAAATTTGTTTTGTTGCCAAGATTAAATGAGAAGATCGCACAGCATGCTCATGTCTGTACAGTAAATGTGAAGCCTGACCTAGAAATGTTTAGCTTGTTTCAGTTATTCCACTTTTGTTACTTTAAACTACGTCCAGTCTTTAGTGAAAGGCTGCTGGCGGTAGTTCCATGTTTAACACCAAGATACAGTGGGGGAAATAATTATTTGATCCCCTGCTGAATTTGTAAGTTTGCTCACATTTTAATGGAGAGAGACAGAATGTCAACCAAATATCCCGAAAAAGCACAATACATAAAAGTTATAAATTGATTCGCATGTCATTGAGTGAAATAAGTATTTGATCCCCTACAACCAGCCAGAATTCTGGCTCCCACAGATGGGCACACAGAGTACAATCAGTCAATCTGTCAATCAATCAATCAGTCAATAACAGATAAAGCACACCTGTCCACAGAATCAATTTCTTCCATTCCAATCTCTCCACCACCATGGGCAAGACCAAAGAGCTGTCAAAGGACGTCAGGGACAAGATTGTAGACCTGCAAGAAATACAAAAGGACGATCAATCTCCCTCGGTCTGGAGCCAGACCATGCCTCATGGGGTGAGGATGATTATAAGAAAGGTGGTGGATCAGCCCAAAACTACATAGGAGGAGCTTGTTAATGATCTGACCACAGTCACCAAGAACACCATTGGTAACACACAACACTGTAATGGAATGAAATCTTGCAGAGCCCGCAAGGTCCACCTTCTCAAGAAGGCACATGTACAGGCCTGACTTAAGTTTGCCAGTGAACATTTATAAATGATAAGAGAAGGCTTGGGAGAAAGTGCTGTGGTCAGATGAAACCAAAGTCGAGCTCTTTGGCATCAACTCGACCCGTCGTGTTTGGGGGAAAGAAATACTGAGTATGACCCAAAGAACACCATTGTGCCAAAACATTATGCTTTGGGGCTGTTTTTCTGCTAAGGGTACAGGACGCCTTCACCGCATTGAGGGGCCAATGGACAGGACCATGTACAGTAAAATCTTGGATGAGAACCTTCTTTCCTCAGCCAGAACACTGAAGATGGGTCGTGGATGGGTCTTCCAGCATGACAATGACCTAAAACATACCACCAAGGCAACAAAGGAGTGGCTAATGAAGCAGCACAATAAGGTCATGAGGTGGCGTAGCCAGTCTCCAGACCTCAATCCTCTAGAAAATCTGTGGAGGGAGCTGAAGCTTCGAGTTGCCAAGCAGCCGCCAAGAAACGCGTTACCGCTATGCTTGCCAACAAGGGTTTCTTACAGTGGCCCTGAAAGGTCAAACAAACTGCAACTTAAGAAAACACCAGCAAATAGAAAAACGCTGCAAAAGCACACAAAACACAACGGAAGTAGAAAAAAAACAAAATCTCACAAAACACAACGGAAATGTTTCTGGGGACACAATAGCATGATGTACCAGCTGTGGAAGTGAGTGAAGGATCACACAGACAGAAGAAGCTGAAGGTTAATCGCTGTTGTGAGGGAGAAAAATATGCAGGTAATGTGTTTTAATCACATGATTCATATAATACTGTAGACACGTTTGCTATTAGCCGCACTTCCACAGCTGATCCGTCACGCTGTTGTGTCCCTGGAAATATTTCCATTGTGTTTTTTCTCTATTTCTATTTATTAAGTTGCAGTCCGTTTGACCTTTCAGGGCCACTGTAGTTTCTCCACCAAGTACTAAGTCATGTTTTGGTTGGGGATCAAATACTTATTTCACTCAGTGACATGCAAATCAATTTATGTAATTTGTCAACTTTTATGTAATGTGTTTTTTTTCTGGAGTTTTGGTTGATATTCTTTCTCTCCATTAAAATGAAACTACCATAAAAATTAGAGACTGCTCATTTCTTTATAACTTACAAATTACTGGGGTCCCAGAAAAAGGGCTTTTGGACCATCTTCTCCCACTGTAATTTGCACTGATTTAACAACATATTTTGGTTATTTGCCACACTCCTACATACTGTATGTAATTAGCGGGAATAATCACAATGACAGCCTATCGATCTTTCTCAGATTCAAGTTCCAGATATGAAAGAATCTACTTTCATAGAATGGAAATGGTTTTTAAAGAATGGTGACAAGCCAAGTCAGGATGAAGAGTTTAGTTTCTTGTGTCATGAATGACAAGAGTCAGGTAACTGCATTTTCATATTTTATTGAAATGAGTCAGACTTTGGCTTTGCAGAGCTCCATCAGTCTTAAGGGAATGTACTTGATTAATTGATCAAACACTACCTCCAAAAAAAATACCACGTCATCTCTCCGCCATCTTCTACACCTGCCAGACTGCTGTCATTCTTCCACTGCAACTCAGGTACCATAATCCTCTCCTCATCTTCATCTTTTCCTGCATGTGTCCTGTTTTCTTCCTCATCTTTAGAGTCAGGTGGCTGTACATCAACTTCTGATAGTGACAATTGCTCCAACTGCACCCTGCGATTGATCATTTCACTTTCCTTCTGATTCAAATGGATCACTTGCTCTATGCCAGAGACCTCATTTTCACTTCTCTCATCTCTCTCCTCCAAATCCTTTTTTTCAGATGGTGATCCCTCTTCCCTCAACTCATTTAAACTCTTCGCCTCAGATTCATTCAACTGGCCCTTTAAGACCCTCTCCCTAAAACCAAACTTATCTAAATTAAGTTCTGTCATCACTCCAAGTGTAATTCCACTTTCTTCTTCACCATCATACTTTACTGCATTTCCCCCAAACTTGTTATGGCTGTGCATCTCATCAGTGTAACGATTTATGGTCTTCTGTTCTTTTCTTATGCTGACCAGAGGGAGGCTTACTGGTACAAAGTGGTCCTCTACCGTGTACGGCTGATCCGAGACCAATAATGACCCACTGCTGGCAGAACCTTTGAAAAAATAAAAAAAAATTATTTTAAATGTTTTAATTGGCTAACAGATTTGACGTTTTTGGTCCAAAAAGTCCACATAAAATTTGGTGCTTAAATGTTTCCATGAATATACAATTAGGTTTGGACAATGACACGTTTGTAATTTTGCCTCATTACACCATCACAGTGGATGTTAACGTCAAACAATGATTGAAGTGCAGACTTTCAAATGTAATTTAAGGGGTTTAACAAAAGTATTGCATCAAGCTGTTAGGAATTAAAGCAGTTTTTATACATAAGTCCCCATTTTCAGAGACTCAAAAGTAAATTGGACAATTGATTGATGCCTGTTCCTTCATTATTCCATGATGAATTAAGCTAATAAAAGATCTGGAGCTCCAGATGTTGAATTTGTATTTCGTAGCTGTTCACTGGAACTCTCAATATGAAGTCCAGAGGCGACAGTGCAAGTGAGTGTGGCCATCATTAGGCTGAAAAACCAAAATAAAGCCATCGGAGAGATAGCAAACACTTTAGGAGTGGCCAAATCAACATTATGCCTGAAAGGCCAAAATGCATGATGACAGAATTATTTCCATGGTTAAGAAAAAAAACAACTTTATAACATCTATCCAAGTTAAGAACACTCAAGGGGGTAGCCATAGCATTGTCAGTCTACAATTAAAAGACGCCTTCATAAATGTAAATACAGAGGGTTTACAACAATGAGCAAACCACTGGTTAAACTCAAGAATAAAGGCCCAATTCAAGGAAGCAGGTTCAACAAACCGAGTCCAACCATAAACTCAGACTTGATTAACTGAGAGATTGACAACTCTGAGTTTCCCGTTACAGAAAGACTGATCACAGTTCAATCAACTCTGAATATGTTCACCATGTGAGTAGAGAAAGAAAGCCATCGATGGAGCTCCGATACCATGAGTCTCTGTAAATAAAGAGCAGAGCCTCCATTTTAATCTCTAATATGAATGTGTGTCAGTGTGGACCATGGCATTAATCTTAAAAACAAAACAAAAAACATCATTTTAATTAGCTTGGGAACTGTCATCATTATAGACAACAGCTTGATATAAAATAGCTGTATACATTTAATACATCTATGGTCATCATTTACCCAACTTGAATTTTCACTAGAAGCTGGAATCCCAAATTTACATTTGATTTTTAAGGTATGATTTCTAAGGTTTAGGTAGGTTTGGATAACTCTTTTCCCTTAATAAATGAAATCATTTAAAAACTGCATTTTGTATTTACTCCAGTTATCTTTGTCTAATATTAAAATTTGTGTGATGATCTGAAACATGTAAGTGTGACAAATATGCCAAAAACTACTTTTTCACACCACTGTAAGCTATCCAGAGCGCAGTAGATTCCAGGGTGAAGTCAGTGTTCGATTAAATAATTTATTAAATAAACTGTTTTTGCTACAGTTTGACCATTTCGTTTTTCTTTTTCAATAATTGTTCGATAAACGTGATGTAATGGGCTGTAACAACCTCATTTTTTTTCTAGAGGATTTCATCATTTCTAAATAAAAAGAGCTTAATGAGGTTTACAGAAAAACTAATGTTCCCCAGTTTTACCATATTGATCTAATCTCAGCCTTCACTGATAGATGATGGCTCTCTTACAGCCACAGCAGAGATGTTTTACTGAGTTAGTGTTAATAGTAAGAATTCAGTAATAGAAATTGTTTCACATTTAACTAAAAAAAAATGCAGGGTTGCTTTCTAAGTCTTTGATTAATGCAAATTTTTTCAGTAAAGACAAACATGTTATAAAAATACCTAAACTTTTATAGAGCTGTTTACAGATGAGGACAAAATTATTACCCCCCTATGGAATATGAAGTTTTTGTCAAAATTTTCCCAAGTGCTTTTTTAACAGAGAAAAAGATTTTCACCATGGCATTTCTTAACATACTAGTTTTCTTTAGAAAGTATAAATTATTTCTATTTGCACACGATAACAGAATTATTTCAGAAAAAAACTAAAATTACCAGGGTCAATATCATTAGCCCTCTGAAAAATGAACCTTTATTGAGCCATAGCACAAACAGCTGCTGTGCAATAATATGCTTTAACTTTGTAATGCTCAAAGCTTATAAAATAAAGTTCAAACTGAGGGTTACCTTCCAATTTACACACAGTATACAAACTTGTCACTTGATAAAGCATGATGCCAAAAAAAAAAAGAAATCAGTTTAGACTTGAGAAAAAGAATTTGTCTAAAGACCCAAGACACTAGTGAATGACGTAGCCAAGTTGGGAATTGTAGTTTCAAAGAGGACAATCACTAGAACTCTGCACAGGAATGGACTGTAAGATTTCAGACCAAGAAAAACTCCACTTCTGCAGAAGAGACACCTTCAAGCCAGACTGAAGTGTGCTAAGGACAACCTGGAGAAAGATTATACATACTGGAAGCGCGTCCTTTGGTCAGATGAGACGCCACAGAGACGCTGCTTATGTTTGGAGAAAGAAGGGAGAGGTTGTTGCTTTGTCTTCCAACACAACAATGACCCAAAACATATGTCGCTACCTCCAGAAGACCAAAGTGAACATTATTGACTGGTTGGCACAAAGCCCTGACTTGAGTACTCTGTACTGAAGGTGGCTGCAGTAAAGGCCTAGCAGAACATCTCAAGGGAGATGCTCTGCTAGGCCTTTTCAGTCACTTACTGCAAAGGATTTTCAGAAACAATCCTTATATTTTAAATTATATTAGTTTGTCTACTTACTTCTGAACCTCTGAAAATGGGGGAGATTGGGAATTACAGCCATTTTTATACAGTTAAGGCAAAATGTTAAACATCTTGAATTAAGGCTGAAAGTCTCCACTTAAATCAAATATTGATTGTTTGATTTAAAAACTACTAGTGTTGTATAGAGGTAAAATTACAAGAAAACGTGAGTCCTTGTCCAAGAACTTATGAACTTAAC